>RYFJ01001323.1:0-229463 GCA_003991445.1 Oryza meyeriana var. granulata | reverse complement strand
AAAAAGAGAGAGATTGGTTATGAGACTGAGTGTGACGGCTGTGACCGGATCGTGCATATATAAAGTTCTGAGTGAAGCAGTTAGTTGAGATTAAGGAGGCTTGGAAGCATCGAGACGAGTTGAGATAAGTTATAATGGTTGAGGAGGCCTGAGCATGAGATGAGCTAAAAGATGTCCGGATAGGACAAGTGAAAAATGAGATGTCCGTCTGGTGGACGAATTGAAAGAAGGTAAATGAGTACGAGCTGTGAGTCAGATCCACTGAACACGCTTGTCGTGACGCAGGCGTAGAAGAACAGGCCTGAGATCAAATAAAATCCTGAAATCGTTCCGCTGAGTTGTTGAAAAGCTTTCGCGCAGGATGAGGCAGCTCTTCAACACCTTGAAAACCCACACTTAGTTTAAAATGTTTTCAAATTAAATGGTGCGAAATAAACCAGCTATGTTGAATTTAGCCGATCCCTCACATTTTTCGTGCTTGCGGAGTACGTAAGTACATATTCCTTCCTCCTGCTTCAGGAAGCTGTAAGCTGAAGCGAAGATTAGGTTCCTTCCAGTCCAGTCCGTTGGTGGATTGTTTCTGCTGCGCTGTCGCCCTGCTTGTTCTGTTTGCGGGCTGCTCGGGCTTGCCCGCTCAATTGTGAAGGTAACTATATCTATTTAATCTATTAGTTTTGTGTAACATCCTCGGGCGGTACACCCCAGCTGGATTCTGGACGATGGCATCGCGGTTCCGTGGGAGTTGGTTTAATGCCAATCTCCTGCCGGGGCGCTTCCTCTCTGAACACGTGTGGGGTCCAGCAGGAGCGCTACAGGAACTATCCCGGTGGCGATCTGAGGACGATCCGGCCCCGCTGGGCGGGAGGCCTGCCGGGCGCAGGAGCGTCAAAGTTATTTCCAGCAGAGGTGCTGCTGGGGGCGCTCGGGGACCGGTGGAGCGTCGTCGAGACGGGATCGGCTGGCCCCGGTCATCGCGAGGAATCCGCGGCTTGGCTCTTGATGGCATGCGGCCTGGAACGTGGAGGTCGAACTCAGCGGAGGTCGACCGCTCACTTGCACAGCGGCTTCTCCCGGTTATACAAGATTGCCCGAGGGGGAAGGGAGGGTGACGCCCGATACTTGTGCGCCATGGCAGTAGTGCGGAGCTCCTGACACGACGAGAAACAGGCGTAGAGCATTTTTTGCGCCTGAGATAGCGCTGATTTGGCGTCAGGATACCTCGCCTGACGAAGTACACGGCTTTCTGCTGCGTGTTTCGACCTGGCCCGAAAGGGCCGGGAGCCGGGCTCACTCCTCTCGGGGGGAGCGCGCTCGTCCCCTATGGGAACAGGTATGGACCCCGGGATGGGGCCGGGTGGAGTGCTTGGGATTGTCCCGGGCGCCACGTACCCCAGGCTCGCGCTCCTTGGCACAGGCTGCCTACGGTTCGGGCTTCGCGGTGGGGGCCCGGGAGGTGAATACCGGTCGTGGCCTGCTTGGCAAGGGGCGCTCGCCCGACGAGCGCCGCGCTTCTGACCACCTGTGGGTTGAGCGATGTGACACACAGGGCCCCGTCAGGGCTGTGCCGACGGAATTGGGGTGAGTCAGTACCTCTGAGCCAATCAAGGCTTGATCCGCCGCATCCTCCAAGGTGAACTGCCGCGGATTTCTTGAGGAGTTTGCATGGGAGGGCGCGCTCCCAAGCTGGAATGAAGCGACCTGTGTGGCCACGCACCGGACAGCTTCTGGACCTCGTACCTCGTCGGGGGCGATGCGGCTCGACTGCCGCTATTTCTCCGGGTCGCTTCATGCTGGGTGGACACCGAGGACCAAGAGCTTGCCGGCCGGGACCCGAGACGCACGTCCGGGTTCACTTCATCCTCCGTGCATGAAGGTTGTGCTTCGGCAAATCGTGTGAGCAGAGTGGCGGTGCGCGATTCAGGACAAATCATCGACGGTGGCCCCATGTGCGACCTAGCTGCGATTCAAGGTTAACGGACAGCAGGCTGGAAGTTGGAGCAGCATTCTTTAACCAAAAGCCTCAACATAAATAAAGCCCCACCCTGAGGGGTAATGAAAGATTTTTTCCTTCATCCTCTCTGCCTGTGCTTTGATGATTCTGCCTACAGCACAAGGGAACAAAAGTCGCACCCCGCGGTGGAGTCGACTATCTGATTCTATGCGTGCAAAGGGTAGGATCCTTTGGGCAAGCTTGGTGAGGTCGGTATAAGTCTACGCCATGCGCAGCTTCCGTAGAACTTGGGGACGACGACTGGGTTAGCAGCCTCGTGGATACTCGCGGAGAACGGCCAGAAGAGCATATCATCTCCTCGCGATGAAGGCTTGCGCCGGGGCCTGTGCGTGCCTTCTTGCCGCACGCGTGATCGCACGACGAAGCGGTTGCTCAATCACACTGGGGACCGGGCAATGTCCGACGGTTGCAAGGCGAGACGTCGGAATTTGCCGAGGAACGACGAGGCGGCTTCCTATTCCGTTCACGATCCGCAATCGACGGTCCGGGCCGTCGTCGCTAGGGCGACTCTGTATGCTCCACGCGCTGGCGACGGTGCGCTCTGGGGCACGGATAGCGAGTCGCGCCGCCGCCACGTCGGAGCTGTAGGGGTTATGTCGCTGCGGCTGCCGTGCATGGAGAGGGCGGCTTCACGTCCCGAGACATTACGGCCTAGGAGCTTCATCGGCTAGGTAGCGTAGTGTAACCGCCTGGAACTTACCAACCGGGGCGCCCAAGCACGTTGTATGGAGATCTGCACTCGGGACGTCGAAGTCGACGCGCATCGTCGAAGTTGCGTCACGAAGGTGACGGGCAACGAGACTGCAAGACCAAGTCAGCCTTTTAATCCCAATAGGCATGAGGGCACGACTCGGCCCGGGGCCTTGACTCTGAAGACCGGAAAGGATGTTGAGGTGCCCCCCGTCGAGAGACGCGACCCCTACGTTCACAGGTGGGGAGACAGTCAGGCTGCCTTCCCCGGTACCGGCCGGAGTCGCAGGGCCGAGGTGTCGGGGTGCCGACCACTAGCTGCGGGACGTGCTGGGCCCGGGTGCGGCCAACAGTCCGCCTCATGGCTAACACGCGCGGGAGGAGCGCGCGCCCCCCGTCGAGGGTGCGACGGATATGCTCGGTTCTTTGAACTCGGAGCCCGTCCGCAATGGAGCGGCTGGCCTGCCGCTCTGCTGATTTCTGGTGCCGCCGCCAGGTTCGGACGGGCGGCACTCGTGAGGTCGTGATGGTCTCTCGTTGGACGGAGCACCACTTCCGGCCGCGCGGTGGGGCGGCGTGTGCGGCTTTGGCGATTGCAGCGTTTCATCCCGAGGTCATGTGCGCTGGGCCGCCGTCGCCGCAAGGCGAAGTTCCCGTCCCACCTCTGCGCTCTCCTGTCCCGGCTGACCGGAACGTGAGACTCGGGCCCCAAGGGCTGGCGGGAGCCGGGCTGGTTTGTTCCAGCCGAGCCTTCCTCTTGCGGGCGCAACGTCCGGCGAGCCGAACGCTCGGCCGTCGTTGGAACGTCTGGGGCCCAACTCCGGCAGGGCTGGTGCACGCCCGAGCGGAACGCGGGATCGCGTGCGGGGGCAATGAGGGATGGTATTACGGGACCTGGCTTGAAGGTTGCAGAAAAACCTCCGTCTCGTCCTGCTTTGACACAGGGCATGAGGCCGCCCGTGCCAGGCGCGGGAAGTGCCCTGGAAGTTTGCCACGAACTGTGGTGGCAAAGACCCCTCCCCACGAGCGGATGGATCCCTCAGGAGGTCATCAGCAGGACCGAGGCTTGGCCGAGGACGAGGGAAAGTATTCGCCATCCTACCCTCTCGTCGCCACCCCCGCCTAGATGCGGTGGTATAGATCTGCAAGAACTCCGCAGGGTCGACGGAGCCGTCGTATTTCTCCGGCAAGTTGGGCCGGAAACCTGGTCGGCACGGACCTGCCGAGACCGGGAGAGCGCCAAATAGCTCGAGCCGCCATAATGCGCGGGCTCGGGCGAGGATAACGCGGTCTCCGTCGCAAGTGGACTGGGGCCTGGCCTCGAAGTGCTTGGCGCGTCAAGCGCCGTTCGCGCTGTCGCTCCAACTGACCCGGCGTCCTCTTGTCCAAGCATCCGTTTAACCGGGCACGGAGATCGCCAGGGCTTTGTTGGCCCCGGCCGAAGCGAGGACGGTCGAGGAGTGCCCGGGCAAGTCTGTTCCGGTTCGGGGCGTGGTGGCCGGCTCGCGCTGAAGTCGCCCGTCGGAGGTCCACCACTTGCGATGGCCGCGGCGGCGACCCGGCGATGGGCGGCTACCAGTCGGCGATCTCGCTTTCCACCGCCGCGCTCCCGCCCCACCCCCGGCAAAATGCCGGTGGCCAGGAGAGCTTTTGCCGCCAAGAGCCTCCTGCGGGTCGCGAATAAAATGCAGCCGCGACGGCGTGCGGGCGCGCTCTGGTTCTGCCTTAGGGGATAGGCGCGGCGGACCCGGCGGGCACTTGCCGGCCCCCTCCGCAACGGGAAGGGAGGCCGATACCAGCCGCCGCGGGCGCGCTTTGCTCGGCCGGGTACGCGCCGTGCGCCCCCAGGAAGGTGAAGAGGGAGAAGGGGTGGCGGTTGCCACCGGGCTAACGTTGCCCGGCGGGTTGTAGCGCCGGACTCCTCGTCGGAATCCCGCGGGCGATGGCCTCCAATGAAGGCCTGCGGTTCACGGAACGTCCGGCGTTCCGCCTGAGGAAAGAAAACTCCCCCTACCTGGCGCGGCCAGCTGTCGGAAGATGAAACCTCGACGGCGGGAAGTCAGGAGACCCCCCTTTGAGATTCGGCCAGGGGATGTTCAGGCGAATGTCGCGTCAGTGAGGAGGAAAACACACCAAGAAGACAGGAGGGAAGCGGGTTCGGACCTCCGAAATCCGGGGGCCCGAGCTGGAGACAGACAGAGGGGTCCGGACCGTACGAACCCGGTCCGGACCGTCCGAGCCGTGACGCTCGCGCGGAGAGAGAACAGGGCGTTAGACAGTTCGGGCACGGAGGCGTAATACCCATACTCCGTGTTTGTTTGTATCTGTAGTGATGAAGTGGTTTGGCGTACAGATATTCCCGCGAGCTCAGGAGCTCGAAGCCGAGGAAAAGAAACAGTCGCACTCGAAGTATGAGCTCGGAGCGGTCTTAGCAGAAGTGGTTGCTAGTGCTAAAGCTTCCTTTCTCTTCGTCGGCCCGATCCCTTTATAGATCAGGGGAGTCCACAGTGCCAGTACACCGAGAGAAGAGAGAGTTTCGGGTGATTCTCCGTGCTCCCCTCCGCCTGCGACGCCCCGCGAGTTGGAGGAGGGTCCAGTCGCTCATCTCTACCTGCGACGCCTGCGCCGAGTTGGTACTGCTCATCCGTCACGCGGTCAGCACGTCGCCTCGTGAGCGATGGAGCATGGAGATGGGACGGCACCTGCCCCGCTGCCGGGCGTGGACTTCCGGAGCCTTCCTAGTCAAAACGCTCTGCCTGTACAGCGCAAGAGCCTGCCATCAAAAAAGTTCCTGACTGTGCAGGTGCGGGCCACGGTGTGAGAGCTTACCCGCTCGAGTCGACCTCGTGCCCGGGACGGACGGGGCAGTCGCTCCCGGACCCAGGCGAGGAGTCGGCGCCCGGGCCCGACCGGGCAGTCGGAGCCGATGACCAGGGACCGGCCGTCGGCTCCCGGGACCGGACCGAGTGTCGGCACCGGGGCCCGGGACCGAGGCACTCGAGGGAAAAGGGCTGATCTGCCGTCGCCGTGATAGGATGTGACCCGGAGTGGCTGACGTGGCTGGGGACCACGTGACCCCGGGTATGTGGACCCCCTGTCCCGTTCGCCGACACCTGTGTTCAAACAAACTTTTGAATTCAAATCACCAAGCAAGTCTCCAAATACCCCTCCTAATTTATTCCCGAAAAATAGCAGGCCACTGTCCCATTGGGCCTTGATCCCTCCGTTCGGCCTAGCTCGCCCCCAACAGAGCTGTGGCCGGCTGCTCGCCGATGTGCGCCACACGTCCCTATCCGCGTTGCCCGCCATCGGATCCCCGCTCGCCCCCGCTTAGCGCACGAGCCTCCCCGCCGCCGCTCGATGCCTGCCACCTGTCCCAGCGCTTCGCTCGCCCGCCCGATGCACTTGCCCGCCGCTCACCGTGTGAGGTCGCGCCGAGCCGCATGTCGTCTTGCCCGCGCGCAGCCATCGATCCCCCGACCATTGTGCATCTTCTTCCCTCATCCATCCCCGTCCTTGCCTCGTCCACGCACTGCAGCCGTTTAGCTAAATGCCGAAGCCGTCGCCCGTGCCACACCATTCCCCGCTCGGCCCCACTTTGGTCGCCGCTAGCCACCAAGGGCTGGACAGCCATGGCCGCCACCACCGTGCCCTGTTTTTCCCTTCCGCTCTGTAACGCCCAGAAATTCGCACCGAAATTCTGAACATTAATGTGTAATAAATCCCTGCCCAGGAAAGCCAGGGTACACAAACCAAGTTGCCATACAGAGTGTCTTACAAACAGAGTAAACTGTAAATTACATAAATGCAGCGAAAAAAAGGTAAAACGGAGTCTATAAACATCTGGCCAAGCAGCCGATTCCATTCCCACAGGCACCTTGACGGCGGAGCCAGCCTATTCCTCAGGATGATCTTCATCTGACGCTCTCCTCCAACACTGGGGGAAAATTGGAGCAAGGCTGAGTACCACCCACAGTACTCAACAAATCACACCCACAAATATGCATATGCACCGGGTACAAAGATGGGATAGGGTTTATTTGCGGAAAAGCAGTTGCAAAAGGGAGTAGTTCGCAAACATTGAAAAGTTGATTTAATTAACAATATTAATTCACCACTGATTAACGTTACACCACGTTAACCAGGCCCAACCATTCCCAACTGATTGACGCTAAACCACGTCAACCAGTCTCCACTGATGAACGCTAACACCACGTTCACCAGACACCTCGGGTACCGTTACACCACGTTACCGGACTCCACTGATTAACGCTACACCACGTTAACCAGTCACACCGGACAACGTAACACGCTGACCAGCTTTTCCCGACCAACGCTAAAACACGTTGACCAGGCCGCGCTGATGGAAGTTACACCACGACCACAGGCGAAACTGATGAGAGTTAAACCACACTCACCAGTCTCCACCGACTAGCGTTACACCACGCTAACCGGTCACCCCCGGTCAGCTCAACCAGCCGACCGGACACACACCTTCCACAACACCAGTTTGATAAAACCAGATTAATTATCTAGGGTGAGACTAATCACGTGAGTCTTGGCCAATGTGCCCATTACCGCGGCGCGGCTATTCGAATAGTTTTACTCTGATCAGAGGTGTACAACTGTACCCACAAGACACAGCCCCACACACGTCCGTGTGCCAGTACATCACCACGATGTCCCGTGCGAGGCTGTGACAGACCGTTCACGCAACCTCCCTAACCATCCACACCACGCTGAGTTGCACCTGCCGACAGGGCACGCCATATATGGCCAGGCTACCCCCCTTGCCCACGGTGAATCCGGCAGCCGATCAACCCTACCCGGGCCGACAACTCCATCACGCCCACCCTCTTCTTCGGTGCCTAGGAGAGGGAGAAGAAACGCTTCAAGCCCAGCCGTTGCCCACGCTGGCTTGTGGCAAAGTACGGGAAGTTTGCCCAAGTGGTTCCCGCGAACCGGTCCTTAATTGCCATGAGGTGTGACAAGCACATACACCCACAGCCCACCATTTAGGTCAAAATTTTAGGAATTTAACAACAACCTATCCATGGTTCCATTTTTCGACATTGAGTCGAATCATATAAAAAGACATTATTTAATACCAGGTGAGCTATGTTGCTAAGCATGGCTAAGCATCCTAGGGATCATATTCTACTCAGTATTATTACCAGGTGACAAGGATTTAGTTATCAAAACAAGGCTGAAACCTAACATTGTATAGGCAATACCAATCCACATGAATTATTGAAATAATGCAGTTTATTGCGTAAACAAAAGCAATTTAATGAAAAATGGGTACGAATTGATCAAAGTATCATGCGACTTGCCTTGCTCCGGCTCAAGGTATTGGCTACGATCTCGAAATACGCAGGAGAATTACGGCGTCGGATTCTACAACAAACAGTGCATAAACAATTAAAAACAGTACATGGGGGTCAACACAAACATGGGCTGAAAGTATTTTTAATGGATTCTTGGCATTTTCTGGATTTATGAAATTTGAATGGACTTAATCAGAGTTCGCATGAAATAGTTATGATTTATTGAAGTTTACTGCTATTTTCAGAGTGAATATAATTAACCAGTGATTTAATGCGCATTAACCGATTAATGACGTCACCAGACTGGGAAGCCGGCGCCGACAGGCGGCTCCACCAGCCAGTGGCGTGCGAGAGGCAGGCGCACGGCGGACCAAGTCCACGCGGCCGAGAGCGGGGCGACCACGCGGGCGAGCGAGCGGGCGGCCCCGATCTGCCACCCGGCAGATCGGACGGCCCCGGGAGCGGCGGCCGAAGCCAGCCGTCCCGAGCGGGAGGGGCGGCGCGCACGCGACCCGATGGTCGACGACGGCGACCAGGCGCGCGACGACCACACGGAGGGGCGGAAATGAACGGGAAAACGGAGGGGTTCTCACCGGCGGCTCGCGACGGCGAGCGACGGCGCGAAGACGACAGTGGCAACGAAAAGGCGGCGCGGCTCGGACGACGTCGGCGACGGAGCTCCGACGGTGGGGAACGGCGAGAGGCGGCTGCCGAGGTGTCCTGGAGGATGAGGAGACGGGAGGAGTAGAGTGGAGAATGGAGACACGGCGCGCAGGAAACATCGGCCGGAAAGGAGGCGGAAGCCGATACCCACCGTCGGGCGCGGGGCGGGCGGTCCGGCGAGCTTCGCTTCCACGGAGTGGCGGCCGAGATGCGGCGCAGCGCGGCGGAGGTGCAGGCCGGTGGGGTGGCCTGGCGGCGTCCGGAACGGCGGCGAGCGGTGGCCGGAGGCGGCGAAAAACGGTGGAGCTCGGGTTGCGGTGGCGACGGGGTTTTGGGGCACTGGAAAGCTCGGCGTGTTGGGGAAAAGATGGAGGAGAGGGTGGAGATGGTTTATATACAGTCGGCCGGAGAGATCGAGGCCGAACGGCTCCAATCGTGCACGGGAGAGTGGACGGCGGCGTGGGCATCGTGCGCGTGGTTCACGGGAGAGAGGGGACGTGGACGCCGGAGAACTCGGGGGAGTGGGGCGGACTCGGTCCGCGACCGTTTGAACGAGTGCGAGTGCGGGAGGATGAGGAGGACGGCGCCGGATCGGACGGCCCCGGGGAGTTTCCCCTCCGCCCGATTCGGACGGAGGAGAACGATGATGCTGACAGGCAGGCCCGGCCTGTCAGCGGGAGGAGCGTGGGCGCGGGCGCGAGCACGAGGGAGCGCGGGGCGCGGGCAAGGGAGAGGGCACGGGCACAGGGTGCGGGGCGCGGGCGCAGGGCGAGGGCGCGAGGAGCGAGGGCGCGGGCGGCACAGGAGCGGGCCAGCGGCCCCGAGGGAGAAAAAGAGAAAGGAAGAAAGAAAAAGATTTCCAGGACGATGTTAATTCCGATAAGCGTATTTGATTTATTAAAAATAGTTCCGGCGCTCTGTAAATTTCACTAAAAATCCAGTTAATGTATTTTGGCACAGAGAATACAAGAAAAATATTCCCGGCCACGACAATTTATTATCTTGCATTTTACACCATCAATTAATTTCTCTAGCCATTTTAAAATTCCTTTTCTTAGATATTTTCTCCGGTAAAGTTTCTGTGTGGCTAAACTCAGGGTGTGACACGCTCCCTTGTCTCTGCCTCTGACCAAGCCGGTCAAAAGGGCTCTGTCGCTCACCTCACCGTGGCCCCGCCTCCGTCTTGACCGCGCCAAGCTGCCCACGCCCGAGCCCGAGCCAGCGCACGGCCTTCAAAATCTGCCCTCCGATGCACCGTGTTCATGCGCGAGACCAATCACAGCCATCGGCCCAAATCTCGCCGCGTGAGAACTCCCTCCGCGGCACCCCTTTTTCCTCCTCTCTCCTCCTCACCTCCATGATTGAGCCTCAATCATTGATGCAGAGCTCCTCCGTCCCTATAAAACCCCCACCCGAGAGACATTACTCCCTTCTTTCGCCCCATTGATCTGAGCGCCGCCGGCCACACATCTCCCCGAAGCACAGACGCCGCCCAGCCGCATCATCCCGAAGCCCGACCGAGCAGCGCCGCCGTGGGGCTTCACGGGCACATCAATCTTCGCCTTCCTCCACTCGTGGTTTCGCATCCCGGACGCCACCGGCCGAGTGCCATTCCGAAGCATGTCCGCTCGGCCACCCCGAGCTCCATCGCCGAGCTGGACGGAGCTCGAGAACACCGCCCCTCGCCGGACCTCTCCTCTCAGCTTCACCACCGCGCCATCGATGTCGGGCTCGCTCTCGTTGGTGAGCCCCGCCCCCTGTGTTCCCCTTCACTACTGCCGCTCACAACCGCGCGTCGCCGTCGTTATCTCTCAGCGGATCTCCAGGCCGTTGGCCTCTCACCCCTTTTCCACCCCTCCCAACGGCCCCCTTCTCCTTTCTGGGGTCGCCTCGGACGACCGAAGCTGACACGCCGCCATGGAAGCCCCTCTCCCTTTCTCTCTCCCTCTACCTTCGGTCTTCCATCGCTAATCGCCATTGGTCGTCCCCGTCTCGATCCGAACCTTCCCAAAAATTCACCGTGCTCCCCTCTCCCCGCCGGTGCTCGTCGTTTGCTCCGTTGCGCCGCCGTCCTCCGGATCATCCCCGCATGCCACCGGCCATCGATCTCCAACACTATGCCTGGCCTCGCCTCGCCCGAGCTGAGCCCCATCTCCTTCTCTGCTCTCACCGCCATATGGGCCCACCCTGTCCTTTTAAACCGCCACACAGAGCAAGGAGTCACTGCCGACCGGGTCCCGCAACCCCATCAGTCCACCCCTCAGTTCCCCTTTCCTACCCACTGACCCGTGGGCCTGCCTCGTCAGACCCACTGGCTGGCGTGGAGGGAGTTTCTCCCTAAGACTGACATGTGGGCCACCCCTGATCTCCTAGCCCACTCCCTAGCACCCCTTCTCACACTGACATGTGGGCCACCTAGGCCCACTGCCCACCTGGCTCTCCTCTCTCCCTGTCTGGTAGGGCCCAATGTCAGGGGACCATCCCCTCTTCCCTCACTGCCGTATGGGCCAAGCTGCCAGAGGGCCCCACTGTCAGTGGCATAATGGAGTATTCTTGAGAATATTTCATTTCAGGGATTAAATAATTATTTCCTTTATTTCCCGAAATCCAAATAAACTTCGGAAAATCATATCTTTTATTCCACGACTCCGATTGACTCCGTTCTAACTCCAGTAATTTTCTAAAATTGAGATCTATCTGTTGGCACTGTTAGTAGCACTAAATAGGGTCTATTTCTTGGACTTTGTATAGATTTTGAGTGTTTGCGCATAGAAACCGATCGTCGGATAATCGTTTCGGAGCGAATTTCGCGGCGATTTCTCAAAGACTCGTAAAGAATTAGAGCAAGAAAAGTCACCTTTGATCATCTTAAGCCCATATTTGTGGAACTAAGACTTTGATTGCCAAATCGTATTTACTAGGACACAGAGATGATTTCTTGGCCGCGGTCGCAAGACGATCGACGGGCCGCCAACCCATTTTCTGCATGACTTCCTTGATTGGTTGTGATTCCCTTACACATCCTTGTCACTGCCCTTAATAGATCCCGGTACCCGTGTCGATGGGCATGGTACTGATGATCGTCTATCAAATTTAAAAATGACTATGATGGGTAAAACTTGGGTTTACGAAATTTTGGAAAACCCAACACCTGGGTCGGTGCCTTAAAAATAAAATGGTTTGCGAAAACCACAGTGCGGGGATCGTTTCATGAGAATCCCGCACTGCAGCTAAGGATCGATTCCTTCGGAATTTCATCCGAACATATAATAGTACAACCACATGGGTGATATGGGATAACTCCTGGCTGAGTAACTAGCCTTCCAGGGATGCGTTGCATGCCATTGGACTGTGGATCGTGCGGGAGGGCGTCGGGGGTGCCTCCTGGTTCCTGGCACAACATGGTCTTGGACCTACCCTGTTGTTGGTCTTGAGGACCCCTCCAGTGGCATGGGGTAACTTGGGAGGGTTTGGGAAATGTCTTCTCGCAAAAACCTCTACGTCACTAAATCGTACCCAATGCATGTGAGCTGGTGACTAGAGTAAGTCGCGTCGTGTGGGTAAAGTGTACCCCCTCTGCAAAGGTTTAAACTGTTTGAACAGCCATGCCCACGGTCATGGGTGGATGTGAGGTGATTGCTTAGCGTAGTTTTGTTTGACTATTGCTTGTGAAAGGATATTTGCGGATTGGAAATCCGATTTTGGAAAATGTTGTGAAGCTGTCATGGACAGCAGGCTGTGGACCTAATGAGGTTGGATCAGTTGGTGGAGCTGGATCCCGGAGGCCTGAGAGTTGCGTCGATTCAAAGATTGATACAACTCACTCCGATCGGGCGAGACTCACCTCGCCCTGATTGTTGAGAAGCACACACTAGTAGATTCAAAAAGATTTAAATAAAGCAGATTGCAAAATAATTAGCCCCTCTTTGAAACTTGCAACAACTACATAAATTTCCCTGGCTTGCTGAGTACGTATGTACTCACCCTTGCTCTATATATATAGTTCTCTGCCGGGAGCTGGTTGCTGGAGTTGTAGTGAAATGAAGATTAGGGTTTCGTCCTGGTTCCCAGCCACTGCTTGTGCGTTGGGACTTAGTCCGCTGTTCCGCTGTTCCGCTGCTGCCGCTGCCTCCGTGCTGTTTGTTGCTGTCTCCGGCTTGCTCCGAAACTGCAACGTAAGTTAAGGTATATATTTATATATTTATTTAAGGTTCTGCAATGATGCATATTTGAATTCCGTGGATACCAGCGCTGCGTCCTGGGACTGGTATCGGTATCGTGGTTCTGCGGGAGGACAATTCACACTGTTTTCTTGCGGCATACCCTATTTGGTGCCGTTGTATGGTGGTGCTAGATCGGGGTGTGACACTGGAGCGTTACATTTTCGCTCTTAAAAATTATACCCAAAATTGATAAGACTACAGATCAAACACATCCCAATGCCGCCAAAATTTGGCATTTTGGCCGGGGGGTGAGGGGCGGGGGTTTGTTCAAGTAACAAACCGAACAAACACTTTGTACACACATCACCACTTGTTTTGTACTACCTCCCGGTTATAAATATTTGATGACGTTTAGAACAAGACTTGGTCAAACTTTTAAAATTCCCACAATCAATTTTATATTAGAATAAATTTATAAAATCTATTAAGTTTATAATATTATGATAGTACTTTTTAAGGAAATTTATTGTGTCCTTTCTTTTGTTTTGAAATTAAGTATTTGAGGAATTATCGATAGTGAGAATTTTAAAAATTTGATCGAATCTTATTCTAAGCATCAAATATATTTTTTCGGAGTGAGTATTCAGAAAACATCCAACATAGCGAAATGTGATTAATGGAGATCCTTTTGGTGAGAAAATTGTCAGAGGGTCTATTTGTAAGCTACCCGAGTCTTTGTCTCCCCGTTATATTTTGATCCAATGGTCAAGAGTAGGTGATAGATAATGTAATTAACCGTTCCCTAAAGATTATCATTTCCAAACAAAAGTATGCACAACTCTTTCAGATCGTGATATTCATATAGCAAAAAATAGCTGTGTACATCCTTAGGTGGTACAAAAGCCCAAAATTTATACTCCTATTGTTGAAAAACGAATTTGGCATTAACGAACCAGTTCATGCAGTATGTACATCTGTACCATGGACCCATGGTCGACAGTCCTAGCATGCACGTTAATTTGCCAACTCATACGATTATTCCAAAGGAGTTATTTGAGGAATGAGGGCTACATTAAATTTTCTTCCAACTGGAATTCCAAAGGAGGCCAATATCGGTGATACGAACAGGCTGCAAACTGCAAAGCGCACAAATCTCTAACGGAAGCAACTCTGATCTGGAGTATCTCTCACGCAATGGTTTGGCCTCTAAAGGCTCCTCGAGCCGCCGTCCCGAAACCCCACTCCACCCAACACCGGCCGCGGGTTCTGCCCAAACCCTAGCAAAGGCGGCGTCGCCTACGCCGCCGCCCTCGTTTTGCTGGCAATCGCGCCTGCCGCTGCGGCGCAGTCGCCGCGACCTGGCGGCGGCGAAGCCTTGAGTTTCTCCGATGTGATCAGCATCTCCTTCTTCATGGCCGTCTTTTTCCCCGTGTTCATCGTCCTCCTCGCGTTCGCATGCCTCCGCCTGTTCCGGCCACTCGATGACGAGCCCCCGTTGGCGGATACGTCGTCGTCGGAGTGGTCACGCCTGGGGAGCAAGGCGGGACTCGACGCCGCGGAGATCGCGGCGCTGCCGCTGGTGTCCTACCGGGACGTCAAGCAGCACCGGATCGGGGACGACGCGCTGGAGTGCGCGGTGTGCCTCCTCGAGTTCGACGACGACGCCCTCCGCCTCCTCCCGGCGTGCCCTCACGCGTTCCATCCGGAGTGCATCGGCCTCTGGCTCGAGAAGCACGTCACCTGCCCGCTTTGCCGGGCCAACGTCCTCGACGCGCCACCGGCGCCGCCGCCCCAGTCCCCGCCTCCGCCTCCGCTGGCTCAGGAGACGACGTCGCCGCCGGTTCACGAGATGGTGGTGGTCATCGGCGACGCCAGCGCCAACGAGGAGGCGGACGAGAGGACCAGGATACAGTGCCTCGCGAGGATGCGGCGCGCGGCGGGGCGGCAGGCTCTCCCGCGGTCGAACTCGACCGGGCACGAGCGCGGCGGTGGGATGGAGCGGTTCGTGCTGCAGCTGCCGGAGCACGTACGCCTGGAGATCCTCATGTCGCACAGGCTGAGGCACGTCACGAGCGCGGTGGCGTCCGTGCGCGTCAGGGAGGGGAGCGCGCACGACGGCTGGGCCGTCCGGACTGCCGTGGCGAGGATACTCTCGCTCTTCGTGCCCGGAGCCGGCTGGAAGGGGGACGACGAGGGAAAATCCGGCAAGGCGGAAGGGTCGTCTCGCCGGCGGCGCGATGAGTCGGCGCGGGGTGGAGTGGGAGAAGAGAAGCGAAGCGAGTAATTAATCCGCCGCCACCAGCGGATGAGTTTTGAGGGATTTTGTGCGCATTTTGCACTTCATTTCAGTTTTATCGATTGCTCCGAGATTGAGCCATCTTGAGTGTAATTCCATGATCGGAAATGTAATTTTGCAGAGTTTTTGTTTCCCTTCTCACCTCATTTTTGTGAGATCGTAATCACATAACTTAATTGCAATTTAAAGTAAATTTCCTCTTAAAATGCCTTTTATACAAGAATAACAACTTTATTATACTCCTAGATACTCCCTCCGTCCCTATAAAACTGATGTTTTAGACTAACAATTTGTTACATAAATAGTATTGTCTACCTGGGCTACAAGGACGAGGTTGGCGAAACCGGAGACGCAGGACGCCACACCATGGCGGTCCCATAGCTCAACAGGGAACTTCTCCAGCGTGAGGCAGACCATGTAGCGGTAGAAGAATGAGAAAGAGTTTGAGGAAAAATGGAAACCACATGCTCGCCAACCCTGATTGGGCTGCTCCGCATGGCGTGTTCCTGCTCATTTTGACGCAGGAAGACAGCAAAGATGTGGCCCACGCCGCCGCCCGCGAACCGGACTATGGGAGCACCAAGCCTAGCGTGGAACACCCGGCGAAGGGAAGGGATCAAACATGGAACCGGCGGATCAACGGAGACGGCTGTGACAAGAGAGTTTTGGTCGCATGCAGGGGGGCAGTGGACATCAAGGGCAATAGGACGGCCATGCACTAAAGGTTCCACGGTCGGAGGAAGGTCTGAGGCAGCAGCCGCTATGGCTTTGTGTGTACAGAGGTGAAGGAAAGGGCAGTGAGCTTTTAGATGCCCATTTGAGCGGCACAGCCAACAAACGAGGGGGTCACGGCAAGCTGCTTTAAAGTGTGAGTACGAGAGGCAGCGGAAACAACGTTTCTCCAAATTTACGGGCTCACGAGTGAAAAAGCGGTGAGGTTTCCTAAGCGGAGCTGGGTCTGGAACTGATGAAAGGAGCTTTGATTGACTGCTTATTATTGCGAATAGCGCCGTATCCATACTTTGGCTAAAGTGACAAAACTATATACATGTATAGGTGGCATATATGTAAGAAACCCCTTATACAATAGGATAAATACACAGCTGTATAATACTCATCTAACACCCCCCTCAAACTTATAGTGGATCAACAACATGAAGTTTGGAGAGATGAAAACTGTGCTGAACCCTGGTTTGTGCCTTTATGAAGAAATCGGTCAACTGAAGCTCAGAAGGCACATACTGAAGAGTAATAATCTGATCCTGCACCTGTGTCGCATGTAGGAAGCATCAACACCAATATGCTTTGTAAGCTCATGCTTCACCGGATCTTTAGCAATACTAATAGTACCTGTACTGTCAGACAAGAGAGGAATCGGTGCAGAAATAGAAACACCAAAGTCCTCAAGTAACCATCATAGCCAAGTAACCTCCACAGTTAACAAAGCCATAGCTCGCAACTTAGCCTCAGCACTCGAACGAGAAACTGCTGTTTGCTTCTTGGTCTTCCAAGCAATGAGAGAACCACCAAGAAAAACACAATAAGTAGAGAGAGACCGGCGATCAGAGGGATTACTAGCCCAGGTGGCATCAGAATATGCCTGAAGCTATAAAGAGCTGGAGCGAGGGAAAAAGAGACGACGAGAGATAGTTCCACGAAGATATCGTAGAACACAAAGAAGATGACTATAGTGGAGCTGAGTGGGAGCGGAAACAAACTGACTCAAGATATGCATAGGATGTGAAATGTTAGGGCGAGTGACACCAAGATAAACAAGGCTCCCAACAAGATGACGATAGCGAGTAGGATCAGGAAGAGGCTCACCATCCGTGGGACGAAGATGAATATTAAGCTCCATGGAAGTCTCAGCTGTCCGCTGATCAGTAAGAGAGGCATGATCAAGAAGATCCTGGATATACTTTTCTTGGGACAAATAGTAACCCTTAGGAGTAGAAATAATCTCAATCCCAAGAAAGTAGCGAAGAGGACCTAGATCAGACATAAGAAACTGCTCATGAAGCCGCTCCTTAACAAAAGTGATATACTGAGGGTCATCTCCAGTAATGATCATATCATCAACATATAAAAGGAGAAGCGTCCGACCACGAGATGAAGTATGGATAAAAAGAGCAGGATCATGAGCACTTGCTGAAAAACCAGCGGCAGTGACAACAGAGGAGAAACGATCAAACCAGGCACGAAGAGCTTGCTTGAGGCCATAGAGAGATCGGCGAAGACGACAAACCATACCCTCAGGGACAGAATACCCAGGGGGTGGCTGCATGTAGACCTCCTCACACAATTCGCCATTGAGAAAGGCATTCTTGACATCCAACTGAGAGATAGACCACTGTCGAACAGAGGCCACAGCAAAAAGAGTGCGAACGGTGGTCATGTGAGCGACAAGAGCAAAAGTCTCATCATAGTCACGGCCATGCTCCTGCTGGAAACCATGCACTACAAGACGAGCCTTGTAACGCTCAAGAGAACCATCAGAGCGAGTCTTAACTTTATAGACCCACTTGCACGTGATAGGAGTAACATGCGTAGGAAGAGGAACAAGATCCCACGTGCCAGTACGCTCAAGGGCAGCAATCTCCTCCGCCATCACATGCTGCCACTCCTGATGAACAACAGCATCACGATAAGAAGTCGGTTCGGCAAGAGCAACAGCAGCAACGCCAAAACGCTTAGGAGGCCGAATAGACTGGCGATCACGAAGAGCATAGCGAGGAGTGGCCGAAGGGGATGACCCATCAGAAGGAGAGGTGTTAACGCCAAAATTTGGTACGGATCGTTACCATGTTCGGTTAAGGAAAGAAGCGATATCAACCATTGGAAACTAATCCAGAAGAGTCCGAGCTTGGGAAGGAATCGTGAAGACCACGTTATGGCAGCTATTTATCTTATCTATTAGATAGTTTTATCTTTTAGGAAACCTGATCTCTTGTCCGATCAGGTCTGTTAGTTTTCCTTTTCTAGTTAGGAAAGTCCTGTTTCGTGTCCTATAAGGACTCTTGTAACTCGGGGTATATATACGTATGCCCGGGGACCTTGTAATCTATCTAATCGATCAATACAATTCGGCGCATCGCCACCCTTTACCAACGGGTTCTTGCTTCTCGAGCGGGGCTGCATCGGTTAGGTCCGAACTCCTGCGAGAGGGTAAGTCTCGTTACCCCGACTACCAATCGGCTAGGACTTTCTCGGTTAGGTCCGATATTCTAGTCGGTCTATGGTAGTCGGCTTACCACGGTGTATCGGATCTGTCTACGGCTGCATCGGTTCGGTCCGACCTCTTAGGCTGGTCAGGTATATCACATCACGCGTGCATAGTTTTTATCAGTTTATCGGGGGTAGTTTATCATCAGTTTGTGCTGCATCGGTTGGGTCCGACCTACTAAACTGCTAGCGATAAATTATTCCTGTTAGGCTGATATCCTTTGTGCAAGCGTCTTATCGGAATGTATAGCCGGTAAGTTATTTTCATCACAGTTGCATTAGGTCTATCGGCTCGTTGAGGTTCCTTTACTATTATCGATCTGTGCTGCATCAGTTAGGTTTGAACTACTAGATCGATAATAATAGATTTATCCTTGCCGAGCCGATCGGTGTATATGCGACGTTCTATCGGAGTGCTTAGCCGATAGGTTATCCTTTTATAAAGCCGACTGTATTATCCTTACTGTTTGTCATCTATATTATCATCGGTTCTCTAGCCGATGCACATGTGTTTCCTTGGCAGTCGGCTAGTTCACTATTTCTGCCTATCTATTTTATCATCGGCTTCTAGCCGATGCACATGTTATACTGACAGCTTATCCATTTATCTATAGCGTTATCGGTTTCCTAGCCGATACACAGGTGCCATCGGCCATCGGCTACAAGGAGCCTACATCAGACCGTATCGGCCGATAGCCGATGTGCAATTGCTGCTGATCCGGGCGCGAGCACAAGCGAGGACCCGGGAGCGAGAGCGCGAGTACAGGCGAGGGCCCGGGCACGAGCATAGCGGCGATCGGCTGGAAGGAATTCGTATCGGCTTACTGGCCGATTGGATCAGTAATCAAATTTCTTCATCTCCTTGTCAATTACGGGGTCAAATTGACTGGCACGCCTGCGAACCTCAAGATTTTAGGACCTGCACTGGAGCTAAGCAGATCTCCCAGGCCTTCGTATGTTCAATCGCATCAAACTAGATCATCAACAAGCTTCTTGGCACATCCGGTGGTTTTTGGTGCGAACAGGAGGGCATAGCAGAAGGATCCTCAACTCGCAGGCAACGGGTATAGTAGAAAGGATAAGAAGGAATAAGATTACGAGCAACCTCAGGAGAGGATGCTAGTGGTGAAGAGGGGGCTAACTGAGAAGGAAGCACCGAAGAGACCAAAGGCTGTGGTGGAGTGGTGACTATAGGACTGGAAGGAAAGGTCAGAATTGAAAGTGGCTCAAGAACAGATGCTGAAGTGGAGGAAGGAGAAGGACGAGGATAGAAGGGACGAGACTCGTCAAATGTAACATCTCGAGAAATCCTGATCCGTCGGCCAACAGGATCCCAACAACGATACCCCTTGTGCTCGGCACTGTAGCCTAGAAAAATGCACTCAACTGACTGAGCAGTCAGTTTGGTGAGCTCACGAGGTGCAAGAAGAACATAGCATACACACCCAAAGAGGCGAAGTCTGGAATAATCAGGAGTCTGGCCACAGAGACGCTCAATTGGGATCCCACCCTGCAGAGCAAAGGAGGGCTGAATGTTGATCAAGAAAGCGGCAGTAGAAACAGCCTCAGCCCAGAAATGTGATGGAACAGCAGAAGCAATCATGAGAGCACGAGCTGTCTCAAGAAGATGACGATGCTTACGCTCAGCCACACCATTCTAAGCATGGGCACCTGGACAAGAAAATTGAGAGAGAGTGCCCTGCTCAGCAAGAAAACCACGAAGGACTCCCGACAAGTACTCTCCAGCGGAATCAGCGCGAAAAACACGAATAGGAGAGTCAAACTGAGTGCGAATCATGGTGGCAAAGTCTTGTAAATAGATAAAATTCACTACGAGATGACATAAAGTATGCCATTGTATGTCGAGAAAAATCATCAATAAAATAATATAATATCGATGACCCCCTTTCGAAACAAAAGGAGCTGGTCCCCATACATCAGAATGAACAAGATTAAAAGACGCTGAGAACACTGACTCACTGGAATGATAAGGAGTTGAAGCTGTTTGCCAAGCTTACAACCCTGACAATATAGAGAAGTATCACCAGACACAGACCCTAAAAGACCTCGACGAAGTAACAAAGACATACGGGAACCACAAAGATGTCCTAAGCGATGATGCCACTGAGCAAACGATACGGTGGAGGCTGTAGCAGCTGCAGAGGCAGTGGTGGAGGCGAGAAGACTGACTGGGGCAGCGGAAGGAAGACGAAGCCAGTCAAGCTCCCAAAGCCGTTGGGAGTCACGGCGGCGAGGGCCAGTACCAACCAGAGTCCCCGTGCGACGATCCTGAACACAACAAGAGTCAAAATCGAAAATAACACGACAACCATGATCAGTGAGTTGGCCAGCAGATATGAGCTGTATGATTAGTTTGGGAACATGAGAAACAGCAGGAACATGAAAGAAGGAATTTGAAAGAGTGCCTCGTCCGGTGACAGAAAGAGAGGTACCATCTGCGGTGTGGACAGTGATAAGAGTAGCTAAAGGACTAATGGAAGTAAGACAGGTGGAATTAGATGTCATATGAAAAGAAGCTCCAGAATCAAGAATCCAAGGTGATGTACCTGAGGAAAGAGAAGTAGAAGGTGGTCTCTCACCAGAAGACTGAGCAGCAGAACTAGCAGAACCAGACGATGCAGACGATGCAGAAGCAACCATGCGGCCTAGCAAAGTGAGAAGCTGCTGAGCGTCAGAGGTACTGGAACTCGGCTAAAAGGAGGAACCTCCAGTGCTTCTCAGAGGACGAGCACCACGACGAAGATCCTTCTTCTTCTTGTAGTAAAACTGTTCCACATGGCCATCCTTGTTGCAATAGTTGCAGTGAAGGCCCTTACCAAGGACAGCTGTCACTGGTGGAGGCACAGCTGGTGGAGGCAAAGGCACAGCAGGTGTAGAAGCTGGAGAAGCCACCAGAATCGAAGGAAGTGATGATGATGATGATAGCAGACCCACTTCACGAAGTCAAATCTCCTCAGTACGAACAGCTGCAAGGGCCTCCAACAAAGTCACATGAGGATGACGAGTCAGCAACTGAGCACGAGTCTGCTCAAACTCAGACCGGAGGCGTGTTAAAAAGTCATAGATGAGGCGAAGCTCCATGTGAGACTGCTGACGCTGACAACATTGACAGGTGCGGCAAACATCTGGCCCCAAAGAGTCGATCTGACGCCATATCGCAGACAACTGAGCATAGAACTCATCCACAGTGGCATTTCCCTGCTGCAGCGACTGCTCCTGTCGCACAACAGCAAGGTATAAGGAATCACCAGATGGCTCGTAGCGGTTGCGTAGATGCGTCCACATCGCATGTGCGGAAGCCAGGCCAATAACATCACCAGTGAGATGCACCTCCATGCTAGCAACCAAAATAGCAGAGGCACGAGCATCTTCATCAACCCATGTCTTGTACGCAGCAAACTGAGTCTGTAAAGTCGCCATAGCATCCTCAAAAACCTTAGAACCCTTTGTACGAGTGTCTTCGGAAACATTCTTCGGGAGGGCAGGCGCAACAGGTGGAGTAGGACGAGACGGACAAGGCAACTTGTCCGTAAGAAACTCCCAAAGTTGCTGACCACGCATGTGGATACGTATGTGCTGAAACTAGTCCCGATAATTGAGACCATCGAAGATCATCGGGCAACGAGAAACAAAAACGGTGCCTACAGAAGAAGACATTTGTTTTGTTTTGTTTTGGTTTTTTTTTGTCGGTCGGTTTACAAACCGACCGAGCCTCCCTCAGCCACCATTGGCTCTCGGCAGCGACGGGAAACGACGGCAGGGAAGGCAACGGGCGGCGGGGAAGGCGACAGCGCCGAGCCTCCCTCAGCCGCCACTTGCTCTCGGCGGCGACGAGCCCGGCGGCGGGGAAGGCGACGGGCGGCGGGGAAGGCGACAAGGAAGGCCACGGCGGCGGCCTCGCGCGGAAGGAGGCGCGGCGTCGTCTCCCTCGAGCCCGCCTTCTCCTTCTTTCCCTCCGGCGCCGACTTCTCCTCCCGAGCCGGCCTCCCCGTCGATCTAGTGCTCGGTCTAGACGGAGAGAGAGGGGGAGGGGGGGGGGGGTAGGGGCACGCGGTAGCGAGGAGAGGAGGAGGCCCAACGGCACCGGCCAGCGGCAAGGAGAAGGCGCGGCCGGATCTGGACGGCGGCGGCGCGGACGGGGCCGGCGACGAGCCCGGCTGCAGCAAACCCTAGGTATAACGAAACCCTAGCTCTGATACCATGTTGTGAATAGCGCCGTATCCATACTCTGGCCAAAGTGGCAAAACTATATACATGTATAGGTGGCATATATATAAAAAACCCCTTATACAATGGGGTAAATACACAACTATATAATACTCATCTAACACTTATGAGACATCACCACAGGCATTTGCGCTTATGAGACTACTCGTTCTCTACTTTTCAGCTTGCTACCTCCTGTAGGCACTAGTCTCCTTTTGCCTAAGATCGACTATCGTTTCAGGTTAAAAAAATGACCTCCCTTCGCTTCCACTGCTAACTGATGCAACTCCTCTCTCTTTGGCACCACTCTCTGAACAGCAACTTCACCAGCCTCTTGCTTTTCAGCAGGCGTGCAGTCTGCTGCAGCGACACACCGCCTCCTGAATGGAACCCTGCTGCACTGTCTCCTTTGCCTTTTCCACAAAGCTTGTGCTCCCTGTTTCCAAGCTCGCTGCAAGATATCCAAGCTCTCCTTACTAGGAATAAATCTCTCAACATCACTGCAATCTCTGAACCCTGCTGCACTGTCTCTGAACCATAGGAACTGACCACTCCCCAAGTGGCCGCACCACAGCTCCTTCAACTTCTGCCGGCACGGGGGGGTGATCCTGTCATGGATCTCAACGTGGCCCCGGCCGACAGAGGGGCTCTGGAGGGCGCGCATTAGCAAGGCCTATGATGGCATGCGCGTTCGCCCAACGGATCAGGCGAGCTATCGGGTGGCTGCGGCTGACTCGGCCACTAGCTCTGGTTCCAGCTCTAGCACCAAAAGCAAGAAAAATAGAAGAACCAAGAAGATTGAAGATTTGCTTCACATACCAATCCAGTCCAAGCCTTCCCCCACACCAAAGAACCAAATCAGGGAGATAGCAAAGCTTTGTGGCCTGTCTTCTTCGACAGTCACCAGGGAGGCCCGCGTTGCTGGCCAGGCCACCTCCTCAGTTGTCGCAGTGCCTGATTTCTCCAATGAGCAATCCTTTCTTCAGTTTTGGATATCGTTCGTTGTTGTTCGTTGTAGGCCAGTGGCGCCCCTGTATCCTAGCTCCCATGCTAGCTTTCCTTTTTCGCTCTTTCAGTGCTCGCATTAGCTGTTTAAGTTCTCCCCCACCTTAGCCGGTTATGTGTTCACTTCAGATTTCCTGTCCTCTGTACCGTCTGTTATGTCTTCCTTTGTTCGTTGGTTCTCTTCTCGAAGTGTTTTGTGTTTTCTGTTGTCTACCTCTCTCTGTGGCAGCCTGAAAGCTTGTATTTGCTGCCGTTGAGTGGGAGGGCCGTTACCTCCTTTTTTCCAGGGATTCTGCTAGCAGACCATGAAGGTTCTCTCTTGGAATGTTTGTGGGTTAGGGTGCGACAAGAAAAAATCCTTAATCCATCAAGCAATTTTAGATAATAAGCCAGATATCATCTGTTTACAAGAAACAAAGTTAAGCTTCATCAACAAATTCACCGTTTCTGCTTTCTTACCCTCAAACTTCAGAATCTACCAACCTTCGCATGCGGCGGCAGGAGGCCTACTCACCGCTTGGAATAATCAGACCTTAAATGCGTTTCTTGGAACCAGATCAGACAGCTACCTCGTAGCCTCTTTTTGTTCCACTTCGGACAACACAAAGTTCACCATCCTAAATGTTTATGCCCCCTGTGACAACCAGGCCAGGCTCTCCTCCTTTGATCAGCTGTCATTAGCAAGCAGTCAGATAGATAGAAGGCCCAATGATGTTCCTAGGTGATTTTAATATCTACAGATTTCCGCATGAGAAAAACAACAGCAATATCAACTGGGCAGGGATGGAGGCACTCAATAACAAAGAGCTTATTGACGTGCAAATCCCTAACATATCTTACACTTGGTCAAATAAACGACGAGTGCCAACGCAAGTTAAATTAGATAGAGTTTTAATTAATATTAGTTGGAGCCAATCTTTCACAAGTACAGAGGCTAAAGCTTTAACAGCTACAACATCTGATCACACACCGGTGATGACTGAGTTCTCCACAAATGTTTACCACACCAAAACTTTTCGTATTGAAAACTGTTGGTTACAGATGCATGAGTTCAAACATATGGTCCATTCAAATTGGATGAGAGGTACTCGACCTCTTTCAAGTATCTCTACTTTAAACCTAAAGTTCAGAAGACTAAGAGCAAAAATCCGATCTTGGAATAGACAGAAGGAAAGTTTAATCACACAGTTTCAGACTAACAAGTATGTTATCAGCTATTTCGATCAGGTGGAAGAATGGCGGACATTAACTATTCTGGAGTTTGTTCTCAGGAAAAGTTGCCAAGAACATCTAAAAAATCTAAACTGGTTCTGGGCTCTGAAATGGAAAAGACGGGCAAAAATCAAATGGTGTACTACTGGGGACACTAACAGCAGATTTTTTCACATTGCGTCCACCATAAATCATTGAAGAAACAAGATTAAACTCCTGATACATGAAGGAGTTGAGCAATATGAAACCACACAAAAGCTACATATTGCAACAGCTTTTTTAAGAAATACCTTCAGTCTATCACCACATTGGTCAGCTACGATTAATCTAAATGCTCTCTACCCTGAACAATCCGATCTGAGGAACTTATACGCAGCTTCTCATGGGAGGAAATTGCAAATACCATCCTTAGATCCCCCGGCAACAAAATCCCCGGACCAGATGATTTCACAAATGAGTTTTACAAATGTTTCATTAACATTATGAAGCCAGATTTGATCAGAATCTTCAACGATTTCTACAGCAATCAAATAGATCTCTCGGGCGTGAATGTCTCATATATAACTCTGCTCCCAAAAAAAGAAACACCCTTGGAGATTAAAGATTTCAGACCTATCTCACTCTTACACAGTCTGCCAAAGCTTATCAACAAGGTGCTAGCTTATCGTCTACAGGAGATAATATCTACTCTTGTTGGCACAATGCAGTCTGCATTCATCAAAGGGAGATCTATCACAGAAAATTTCACACTAGCATCCGAGTTAATACAGTGTGCTCTTAAAAGGGGAAAACCAATGATCGTTCTTAAACTGGATTTTCACAAAGCTTTCGATACGGTTCACTGGGAATGCATGTGTAATGTTCTAGAACACAGAGGGTTTGACCAAAATTGGATTAAATGGATGCTACAACTGCTAGAATCTGGAAAAGCTCAGATACTGATTAATGGCACGCTTGGAGAGGAGATCATTTACAAAAGAGGGGTTCGTCAAGGCAACCCGCTGTCTCCGTACCTCTTTATCCTAGTTGCAGATGTCCTGCAAAAAATGATACAGCAAGCCTACAACACCGGACAATTGCACCACCCTCTTCAAATACAATCCGCTCCTTCAACGCTTCAATATGCTGACGACACATTAATTCTAATACAAGGATCCCTCGATCAAGCCTCTGTTCTCAAAGAAATACTAGACTCTTTTGCTGCATACTCCAGCCTTCAAATCAATTACCACAAGAGCACTCTAGTTCCAATCCATATGGATGATTCTGAAGCAAGGGCAGTATCAGATTTGCTGGGATGCCCTATCAGTCCCCTCCCATACAACTATTTAGGCCTTCCCCTATCAACCAACAAAATCTCGCACAGCATGTTAGTCCCAATCATAGAAAAAGTAGATAAAAGACTTGCTGGATGGATCCCGGGGTTATTATCGTGAGGCGAGCGCCTGATTATGATCAACTCCATAGTGTCGGCAATCCCCAACTATTATATGTCCTGTGTGAAGTGGCCAGATAAAAGCATTGAGGCAATTGACAAGCTACGTAGAGCTTTCTTATGGAAAGGCAACAAAGACATCAAGGGTGGCCACTGCCTGGTTTCTTGGCCAACCGTTATCCTTCCAAGAGATCAGGGTGGTCTCGGCATACGGGATCTCAAAATGCATAATCAAGCCCTGCTAATGAAGATGGCAGGTAAATTGCTCTTAGGGTCGACTGAACCATGTTTTCAATGACTGCGATCGCAATACCTTCAGGGTCTAATTCCACTCAAAGCATGTCATAATGACACCCAGTTTGAAAGACGATTGTAGCAGCAATAGAGCCAGTCATCTTGGCCACAAAAATATCACTAGGTGACGGCCATTCAACCCAATTCTGGCGAGACCATTGGACTATTTGGCCTCCTTTGCGTCCAATCTCAACTGTACTGTCTCCTCTCAGTTTTCAGACAACACCTGGCATATCGACTTATATACTGATCTTTCCAGGCAAGCCCATTTAGAGCTTCAAACACTGTTGGGGGTCTTTGCTGATTACCGTATTCAGCAGGATACGGCAGACACAAGAAACATTCTCCTTGCCTCCACAGAAATTACCACCGCATCAGCTTACAGTCTACTCACATACCATGGCATGCAATGGAGGCCGGCAGACTTCATCTGGATTAAAGCAATTCCTAACACTTGTAGAATATTTCTATGGCTGGCTTTCAGTAATCGTCTTAACACAAATGCCAATAGAACTCACAAGAACTGGTCAAATGATCCCCATTGCGAGATATGCCCTGCAATCGAGTCATCTGATCACCTAATCCTCAGATGCAGGCTCGCTAGTGAACTATGGATGAAACTGAACCTCTATAACCAAGCAATAAGCAGCAAAAATGCCTTGCAATTTGTGGAAGAAGTTCAGAAAACAATACGAAAGCAGCTGCGTGAGGGATGGCCGGTCTGCTTCGCTGCCTGTGCACATAATCTGTGGAAATCACGCAACAGTAGAACCTTTCAAATTGCAAATCTCTCCCTAGCATCCCTATAGAGACACATCAAAGAAAGTCTGAGCCTTTGGATTTATCGTGTCAAACCAAGCAACCGCCAATATATTCACTACTGGATTGATATGCTAGATTAAGGGCCTTCTCAATGGCTCCTTTTGCTACCTTTTTTTGTTTTCTCTCAATTCTTCTCCTGTTTTTCTTTTCTTCTTCTTGTATCTTTGGTCATGTTTCTTCTAATTTTGTTTTTGCCACTTGGCATTATAACAACTTGACTCACCATTAATATAATGGTTATAAAGTAGAGTCTCTCTACCTTTTACATAAAAAAAATAAATAATGTTCTTTTAGAGTGGGATCCATTAGACCTCTTTGATACTACTTAATTGTTTTAACCATCCAATCAATAGCACTATCTGCTCGTTTTCTCCCTTCTTGTTTTCTCTTCACATTAAGCACATAGTAGTATTTTAACCCTATCTTTGACTAGCTAAAACAATTTTTTTTTTAGAGATGGAGGAAGTAGGATGTTTTTATTACTCCCCAAATATTGCTGTTTTACTAATTAGTTTTGGGTTTTGTGGACTTCAGGCCGGCAGGGCGGGCCAAACTGGGTTCAATCCTGGCCCAACATCTGGTCCGGCATGGTCAGGTCGAGATAGGACACAATCAGGCTATGGCCCATGAATTGGTCCAGCAATGCAAGCACACATATGTAAATGTTGCAACCGAGCAGAGAGTTTGAAAACAACCCCCTCTTTTCCTTTTGTTCACTAGATTTCCTTTTCACGTCCATCGCTACACGGTACACATGGATCTTTCAAGTGAGAACAGTTCTAGAGAAAGCCAGTGCTAGTGAAGTTGCTCAGCAATTCTCCCTCTCTGCAATCCCATCAAAAGTACCATATCCTGATAGCGCAGAGAAAGAAAAAAGGGACAAGACAAAGCTCCCTGCTTGAAGATCACGCTTACCAGAATACCTTAGTACGAATAATTCCTCTGATAGTGCAGAACGACCGAATGAGAACACCAATCCAATAGTAAACAAACGAAATTTCAAATCTATTTGTCACGTCATGTATGTTACTTGCAAGTGATTACTAGGAAACAAAATATTTACTTTCCAAAGTAATCCCTCTGTTCTAAAATATAATAACTTTTAGAGGTGAACATGGGTATTAAGAAACTAGTGGAATTAAATGAGGGAACGTTGTAAACTTGTAATTGGTTATGAAGAGGAAGTATGGGAAAAAAGTTAAATAAAAGATGATTATGATTGGTTGAGATGAGAGAGTATGTGGGGAAGTTGCTATATCCTGAAACAATTTTTGAAGGGGCTTGCTAATGGTCAGTGAATAGAAAACTAGAAAAATATCAGTTGATTTTTGGATGGCGTGGCCACTCCCTTCCCACCGCTTCCCATCCTCCTACTCCCTCACTCCGTTGGATTCACGCACCCAGTGTCATCTTTTTCCTCAACTCCGGCATGATTGCCCTGCCACACTTCTCCTCCGTCTTTGGCAGCACATGTTGTCGTATCTGCCATCACTGTCCTCCGCCTCTTAACTACATGGCTTCAGTTGTCTTCGCCACCGACCCTGTCCACTGCCCTTCTCCATCCCCGTGACTTCGGCGCTATTGCCTCACTACCCGTCCGTCTCTATCGCCTATTGTCGGTCTTCCACCACCTCAGTCATCCCTCTAAAGCTATCGTCACTGCCCTCCTATCCCCTCCCACCACCTCGAACCCCAGAATGCTAATCACAATGTTCTCTACCGGAGTTCGGGGGTCGTCGTCGGTAGTCAGTTCGCCATCTCCTTACCTCTCCTCTCTTCCTACCCCCACCCTACCAACTCTAGAGGTGGAAGATGATGCCTGGTTGTTGGATCTCGATCTAATGGCCAGGGCTAGGTGACTGAAATTTGAATAGTAAGATAGTAAGGGGAATTTTAAATTCTAGAAAGTTATATATTTTAGGGTAGAGGGAGTATAAATTCATATGGCAAATAACCTAGTATATATATACTTTATCGGTAAAAAAACAACTTCTGGTTATGAATCTGATTATTTAGATTCATATCTAAAAGTTGTTTTTTTATGGAGAGAGTACATGGTTTTACAGCCTTTGCACACGAACAAAATCTGCTTCCTTGTTCGTGTTTTTTTAAAAAAAACTTTGTTTTTACCTTTTACAAAGTCGCCAGCTTTGCACCGGACTTGCCGCCGTGGATCATACCGCTCACGGCATGTCTGTCCCCTTCGCGCTCGAGTCTGCTCCCACGCCGCCCCGCGCCCACGACACCGTCCTTGCCAAGAAGGATGGCCACCGACGCGCGCCGCCGCCCGTCGAGCTCCCCTCGCGGCTCGAGCCCCTGATGAGGCCGAGGACGAGGCTCGTGGCGTGCCGAAGACGCCTCGACTTGAGCACCTTCTCCCGCACGTGCGGTGGCAGCCGCACCGTGAACCTCTCGTGATCACCGCCGTCCACCGGCGCGCGCGCCGACAGCGTGCACAGCGAGTGCCCCGTCGAGTGCGACCTCGGCATCCTCGCCGCCCGCCGCATGGTGCGCAGCCTCTCGAGCTCCACGGCCTCCTCCTCCCTCCTCCTCTCCTCTTCGTCGCTCGCCTCCACCACCTCAAGCCGCACCGGCGCGACCCCGGGTGTCTGCGACTCCGCCGCCGCTGCCGGCGAGGAGAACTCCACGGCCGGCGACGGCGCCGGCTGCTTCTCGAGGTTGGCGCGGCACAGCGGGCAGGTGACATGGCCCTCGAGCCAGGGGTCGATGCAGTCGGGGTGGAACGCGTGGGAGCAGTGCGGCAGCAGGCGGAGGTCGTTGCCGTCGTCGAAGGTGGTCAGGCACACGGCGCACTCCAGCCCGCTGCTCCTGTGCTTCCTGATCTCCGCGTACGGCACGATCGGGATTGCCGCCGCAGCCGCCGGGTCGAGCCCGCGTCGGCGCCGAACAACCGACTGTCCCTGACCTCCGGCGGCACCGGCGCTGGAACCAGCCGAAGAGTCACAGCACTGGTTGACGAGGACGCATACGAAGACGAGGACGAAGAAGACGCCGATGACGACGGTGATGACGGTGGACACGGTGCGGCTGACGGTCCTCGTGGCCGGCTGCTGCGGCGGCGGAGACGGCGACGCCTGCGCGTCGGCCACGTCGAAACCACCACCTACGACGAGGAGTAGGAGGACGAGGAGGCAGAGGGAGCGCACTCGCCGCCGCATCTCTCGGAACAAAGAAGGAAACAGCCGCGCGGCGGCTGGTGTTGGCTGGATTCGCGATTTCGCATCAGCACCGCCTTTTCTTCGTCGGTTTGCGTGCTCCTCACCCTGGATGTATGGACGGACGGTCGGATGATCGCCTCGGCCACTCTATCGAGCTAAAGCAATTTTATAGTCCTAGAGGAGGTAAATATTTTTTTTTACAGATTTAGTATTGATCTGATTTTTTAATTCTATTAAACAATAACACTGATCATTGGATGAAACTTTAAGATTTGGGACGGAAAAACGAGATACAAGTTGCACTTTTAATTTGCGCAAAAGCTGTTGAGCGCATGCGCCCGAGCTACTGTAACGCCTCTCTCCCGCTAACCCGTACAGGTTAACAGAAGAGGAACGTCGTTATCTGTAATACCTGTACCAGTTCCGGGAGACCAGCTGGTACATACAAGACATCGGTGGATCATAACCAAACCTGCTTTATTTATTGTACATAGTTCTTACATAAGTTGTAGTCTTGGATAGAATCCGAGACATGCAACAATACATTACAAAAGTAAGCAGCGGAGATACACGGGTAGACCTATACCCACAAGCATGGCTTGAAGACCTAGACCGAAACCCTAAAACTCATCATACTCGACTTGGTCCTGGTAGTACTGGCTGAGGGCGGGGTTTTCATCTTCGTAGACTTCTGGAAGAAGATAAGCAAGGGTGAGTACACGAGGTATTCAGCAAGTCATGAAAATTATATGGTATGCAGGGTTTTAACAAGGAAGGTTAGGGTTATTTTCGTAAGAGGGGTTTGCAAAGATTTTATGGTTTTTAAAACTCTAAGTGTGTTCTTTTAGTTGTCGGAAATAAACTCATGCTTCAATCCATTTCGTGAGTTGTTTTGCAACAACTCATCACAATTAAGTTAGTCGGAAAGAGACTCTCGTCTCGACTCATTCCACAAGTTTAAGACTTGTCACAAATTTCTGATTCGGAGCATATCCTCCTTGGTACCTCTATTTAGGTGGATTCTCTTTATCTCAAAACTTGTCATTTACTTAAACAACTCAATTCCGGTGTCATCCAATACCCCGGGTCACATAGACCCGTTTCAGGCCACACAGGCCATCCATCAGTCACATAGATCGATTCTGGAAACGGTTCCCAACCCGCAAAATAATTGCACAGATATTTATAAAATAAAATCTACGCTAGAGAAATCACTTCACATTCGCCCATAACCGTGGGTACGGCTGTTCGACCAGTTTATAAAGGCCTTTGCAAAGGGTGCACGCTTTTCTCAGACGACGCGAGCTTACTCCACACTGGCCAAGTGGGAGATTCGCGACAAGGCTTTTCCAAAGCCTTCTCAGGATAACATGTTGCCCTATAAATATGTTCTCTCAACCAAGTACCAGAAACTCATTTCCTGTACTTAAGGACGGGGGTATATCGCCCTCTTGGCACCTAACCGCTCCCATATTTATTAGCAACCAAAAACTATCCTGGAAATACTAGTTACTTAGCTAGGGGCGTCCCATTCCACCCGTGTGGTCGCATTATAATATGCTCAGTGCAATTCCTCAAGGAAACGGTCCTTAAAGGTCACGTGAAGTCAGAGCCACACAGGCAGTGACAACCCATGGCCAAATTTTGTAAAACTATTTTATTTCACAAATTCTCGACCAAGGGTGTCGAGGTTTAAAAGAAATCATTTTATTTAAAACCCTAGTTTTTCCATCGTCATATTTTTAGTTTAGATAAAAGGGGTCATCGACGTCCTTACACAAGTACGAACATCAAGACGACGGGGTTGCAAGGGAGAGGGCATCAAGTTATCCAAGGCAGGGTCAAATGCAGCAAATGGGTTAGGCCTGGTGAATTCGATTTCGAATCGCGGCTGAAAACAGTCGTGTTCCTAATTATGTACGTTTTTAGAAATTAAAATAAATTTTAAATCATGGGTCCAATATGGTCAAGGGTGACTTGTCTTGCACAAGGTCCTGCGCGTCTTCGATGAAATCGTCCTTCGGTGACTCCTCGGGAACAGCCTCTATGCGTCGCAAAAAGAAAATATGCAAAAACACCAAGAATCAGAACCTATCTTATACAACTAATAGTGCCAATGTGTAGATCTTATTTTTAGAAAAATTTTGAGAGTTGAATGGGCTCAAACGGAGCTACAGTTTAAAAGTTATGAATTTTCAAAGTTTGGGCTATTTTCTTGGAATAAAAAGAATTAAATATATTTTTAGGAAAGAAAAGAAATAAAAATAAAAAAGATCCAGAGTTGACAAGTGGGGCCCTCGGGTCAGGAGAGAGAAGGCACAGTACTGGCTGACATGTGGGGTCAAGCTGTCAGGGGAGGAAGAGAGAGGTTGGCGGCTGACATGTGGGGCTGGCAAACAGTAAAGAGAGAGAGAGGGAGCTGAGACTGATAGGTGGGGCCTGGTGCTACAGTGAGTTGAGAGAGAGCAGAGAGGCAGACAAGTGGGGTCCAGGAGGTGGGCCACCCGGCTGACGCGGCATCCACGTGGCAATGCCACGTCGGCCGGTCCGACGGGGTTGGCACGGCGGAGGATCGACGGCCAACGATCGCTGGAGTCGATCTCACCGGCGGCAGCGAATCTCGACGAGCGGCCGACGGCTACGGGGAGTGGGGACGATGGTGAATCACTTGAACGGTTCGGATTGGGCTGAGGGGCGACGGAAGATGGTCGGCGGCAGTGGTCTAGAGCTGGCGGCAACGGCGGAGGGAGAAAGACGTCGCCGGCGACCATTCAGGCGGCGTTTGTCTCGGGTTTTCAGCTGTGTGGTTGCGGTGTTTCGTGAGGAAGCTAGGGGAGGGAATTAATTGGACTATACCTTCATCAATCGATTGGAATAGAACAGCGGCGATGGCGGTCAGCGGCGAGCGGATTTGGGGATTTTTGATCTAGAGGCTAATTGACGACGGGGAGTGGCGGAGGGGCTTCCTGATGACTCAAGGAACTCGGCGATGGCGGCGGTTTGGTCGGAGGTGGTCGAGAACGGCGGTGGGAGCTCGGGTCAGTAGGCGGTGGAGGAGGTCCCTTGGCGGCGAGCTTACTCGGGAGCTTGTCTGGGTGACCGGAATGGGGGGAATTATTGTCCTATATATAGCGGAGCTTGGGCGCTAGAGGACGGCGGACAGAGGCGGTGGAAGCCAAAGATAAGATCGAGCTCGGCCGACGAGATGCATCAATGGTGGAGCCCTGTGGCTTGCGTCACACATGCTCTAGAGAGGAAAAATGGGACGTGGAGGGGATGGCGAAGCGACGGGACTGCATGCCCGCGCGTGTTTGCTAACTTCCGAGGCTTGGCGTTGAGGAGAAAAGATGTGGCTATGGCTAACTTTTGACCAGCGTGCGCGAGGCGAGGGGGCAGAGCAGGGTTTACGCCGGGCGACGGGACGGCGGGGTTGATGATGGCGTCCGCATGCCTTTAAGACGCTGACTGGGCGGTATGAGCAGAGAGAGAACAGAGAGAAAGATCAGGAGAAATCTGGAGAAGAGAGAGAAAAGGGCGAGTGGAGGCGAGGAAGACGATGACATTGTTCATCGGTTGACAGGCGGGTCCGAACGGCAGAGGCGATCGGAGCCGTCCAGTCCGGGCATCGGATGGCCGAGGAGATGGACGGTGGTGGGCGGCTGACGCGTGGGCCCCGCGGAAATTAAATCCCAGGCGCGCGTGCGAGTTGGGCCGAGTGGGCCATGCCTCGGGGGAACAGAGGCAGGCCGAGAAGGGAAGGAGGATGGCTCGGCAAGCACAGTATGGTTTAATCTTTTTCCCAGAGATTGAATTTGAATAGATTTGAAGATTTGAATTTTGAAATGGGTTTTGAATGGGGTTTCAAATTTTTGCAAAAATTCTGGGAAGTTTGTAGAGGTTCTGGAGCTAATTTTTGGGTAAATTTTTGAGACCCACATAGGCACAAAATTCCAAATCCGATTAAAGAGCCAAATTCAAATTTAGATTTTAATTTAAAACAGTTTGACACAAATAAAAAAAATGCAAGCATTACAGCTACCCAGTGCACATATCCCCATGTGCATGGTAAAAAATAAAAAATAAAAAAATATTAAAAAATAGAGTAAACTTTTTACCATTAATTTGAAACTTTCGTATCTAATTTTAAAACTTTTAATTCAATTTTCAAAACTTTTAACTCAAATTTAAAAACTATCAACTAAGAATTTAAAAAAATCTACTTAAATTTTGAAATTTTCAACCCAAAATTTCAAACTTTCAATTAGATTTTCAAAATTTTCAACTGAAATCTAAAACTTTTAACTCTGCTTATTTATGTATTATTTTATAATTAAAAATTATTAAGTACTATTGATAGTAATTAAGAAAGTGATTAGTGCTAATGACCGTACGGGGACGGTGTGCGCGGGTAACTACAAGAAGTTAGCTAGCCCATGCACGCTAGCTTCCCCCTTTAACTTATTGTAGTTGCACTTTCAACTTGTTGTAGTTGCCATTATCAATCATACGTAACTTTAGTTATAAATGTGTGTAACTCAATTATAAATTTGTGCAACTGCATCTAATAGTTCATATCTTAGTTTTTGGATGTAGAAAAAAATCATTTGATGTATTTATTGTTTTCCAATGTTTGCCTAATAGACGGTCCCTTTTTCTAATTTGGTATCTTTCAATTCCTTAGATAAAAAAGATACTAAATTTTACGCTAGAAATTTTGGTATGTCTCAGATTTTAAAATTCCTAATCCAGATATGCTTGCTAGTGCTGTTGTCCATTTTAGCATCGTTATGGAGGTTGGGGGTGATCACTATGTTGTGTTGGAAATCCAAGGAATAATGTCGATGTTTCACACTGGCAATATGAATATAGGACAACTCGTCGGATCGAAACTCGGTGCACTGCAAAGGAACACAGGGAGTTTATACTGGTTCAGGCCCTTGATGTGAGGTAGTATCCTACGTCCAGTTGTGGTGTATTTCTTTGAGGATGTATAATTTGATCTTGGTGATCTTCTGCCCTCAGGGGGCGCCCTGCCTCCCCTTATATACTGGGGGACAGGGTTACAAAATAGGAGTCCCAGCCGGACTACAGCCAAGGGATCTCCTCATAACCGGCCCGACTAGGACTGTATATTCCTTATCGTACAAGGCTAAGTTTGCCGAGCTCTATCATATCTCTAATTATAAGGCTAGGCCCATTCTCTGTCCGAGTGGCCCATATGCTTGTCATGAGGTAGCCGGGGCCTATGGCCTCCACAGCAACCCCTGAGACTTTCATAGTTGAGTCACAGCTGATGCCGAGTGCTCATCCTCCATGGTGAAGATTGCCCGAGTGCATTGCTCCCGAGTACTCTTTGTCTGAGTGTTTCTTCTTCTCGAGTTCTGCTTCATGTCAGCTGGTAGCGAGGCTATGAAGGGCTCCATGTAAAAGTATGAATAGTGTGCGCCGAATAAGCGCACCTATTAGGTGTAGCCTCCGACTTTTTGCCTAATTGTGAAACAATTAAATATAAAGTCAAAGATCTTTAACCTTGTAGTCTTTTCCGAGTAGTATACTACTGGTATATGAGACTCTTCAGCATCATATCAACCGAAAATATTTTATAGTCTTTCTCGAGTAGTATGTCACTCGGAAATGAGACTCTTCAGCTTCATGTTAGCTGGAAAAATGTTTATAGTCTTTCCATAGTAGTATACTACTCAGAAGTTAGACTCTTTAGCGTCATGTCGGTTGGAAAAATATTTGCTCATGTTAATTGTTGGTCAAGCATGTAGGCCGAGTACCATTTTATGAATTTTAATCCAATATGTGGTCAGGTGTACTTGAGAAATACTTGCATCCCTAATTTTAATGAAAACTAGCTTGTGACCCTTATAAGGATATATCCTCAATACCTGGTGAATAATACAGATACCCGAACACATGTGTTCAGCAATTATGCTTTCATAAAGCATATCTGATTACCCAATCGGTTTCTGTTGGTAGCACCAGCACTGTGATTTTAACACAGCCAGCGAGCCGCCCACATTGAGCGTGTAGCGCTTACCACTTGAAACTCAGGCGATCCCACTCCTCCGCGTCCATTCCAAGCCCTCAATTGCATTTCCCCCAAATTTCTTTGCCTTGAGCCATGCCGAGAGCGTTAGAAATCCCGAAGATGACTGATGAATCCAGGCCAACTTCGGATTGCGGGTCGACTAAGCTGAAGCATCTAGAGAGGTTGTTGAGACTGCAGAACCATGAAGACATCCATTGGCGTCCAGTGGAATGGGAATCAATTCTAGTACCCCAGGCTAGTGAGACCGTAGTTTTTGCCTGTTTCTTCGACCGGGGCCTTTCTCTTCCGTCTTCGGATTTTCTTCGCCAGCTTCTTGCCTTCTACGACCTAGAGTTGGTGAATTTGAATCCCAACTCGATCTTGCAAATCTCTATCTTTGCAACTCCGTGCTAGTGTTTTTTGGGTGTGGAGCCCCATTTGAATCCGTTTAGATATTTGTTCCACATCAAACCCTAGCCCTCTAAGAGCAAAGTCCAAGTGGTTGGGGAGGGCGGTATCTAGCTTAGGAGTGAAATGAAGAAGATTTATATCCATGTCCCCTTGAAATCCTCCCTCAAAGGCTGGCTGTAACGACCCGCTTTCCTTTTCCCTGTTGTAACTGGTTTTCTGGATCTTAATCTTTTCCTATCCTGTCAGCTGTGCCTCCGTTTTCCCTCTCCCCGGCCAGCCGACTACCTTCTCTCTTGTGCCGAGTAGAGTTGCTACTCAGTCCTTGTATCCTGCCCTTATCCTTGTCTTACTCGGACCTCTTTGCTGCCGAGTGAGCACGATAATGTGGCCGACTACCTTGTTGAGACCTGTTGCTTCTTTGTCCCCCGAGTTGCACCCACCCGTTGGACGCCGACTACCGAAGTAGTGAAGAATCAATCTTCACCTAACCGCAGTATCGCTTGGACCAGTGGTCAGTCCGAAGCCCGGTCAGTGAGATTTCTCCAACCTGTCCTAGCCTTGACCTTAATGTCTCATCGCAGCTACAGTGCCTGCCAACTCCTCTGACCAGTTGGACTCCAAAGTCACTTCCTGTCATATCCCTGTCAGTTCATCTTGACTTCCTTGCTTCACCCGTTGCCCAGCTCCACCGTGCCCCAACCTTCGCCGAAGAAGACCCCTACTTGGAACAAGGCAAGCCTCTTTGATCATATTGTTTCCCATATATGCAAAACTATGTTGTTTGGAAAATATATGCATGCTTAGTTACACCTTTTTAAACTGTTGGCCTCGGTTATGCAAGCGCAACCGATGGACCCGCCCAGTAGTAGCACTTATTTGGTAGGATGTTGTTATATTTCCCCCTTGAAGAGCCCCACAAATGGCACGCTAGCATCCTATCTGAGGATACGATGCCGAGTAAAATGGCTTAGCTCTGCAACGTTGTTTGTCGTTGGGAAAAATGATGGGTTTTACTAAACAGTTTGGAAAACCCGATACCTTGTGTATCGGCGCGTTTCGTGAAATAAAGGAAAGATTTGTGAAAATCTTGATGTACAGAGACAGTGCCTGTGTGGCTTGGCTATGTATTATCATTAAGGATCGATTCTCATGGCGTAGATTTGTTTGCCAGTGATTTGTGAAAAGTGTTTGATGGAAAGGGAACCGTGACCTGAGTTTGCCGAGTAAGCAAACGGAAGGCCTGTGTGGCCAGAAACGGATCTGTGTGGTCCAGGGTGTTAAGCACCATAAACAAGTGTATGAAAAGTAAACAGGATGAAGATCATGCTCCCGGGTTGTAGCCAGGGCAGCAAAGTTTAAGCCCCCGGGTTGTAGCCAGGGCGGCAATTCAGTCTTCAGGTTGTAGCCAGAAGACGGTGATGAGCACGCTCCCGGGTTGTAGCCAGGGCAGCAGTGTTCTAGCTAGCTGGTTGTAGCCAGCCTAGCGGGCATTTAGTGCCATGATCATGCTCCCGGGTTGTAGCCAGGGTAGCGATGTTGAGCCCCCGGGTTGTAGCCAGGGCGGCCGACTAGCTAGCTGGTTGTAGCCAGTATAGCGGGCATCAAGTGCCACAGCTGAGATTTGGTTGTAGCCGAGTCTCAGGGTCAACGAGTGGTTGTAGCTACTCGGGAGATAAAGGACCAACAAATGCAAAGTAAAAGATAATAAGAACATGTATGATTATGCTTGATTCTTTAAGTGGTGAGTTGTTGAAAAGCAACTTGCGGAATGGATGGAGGCGTGAGCCTCTGTCCGCCAACTAAAATTTGGAACTCACTAGTGTTTGCAAAGAAAAGAGTTTAATAAGGCAGTCTTTCGCAAATGAAACCCTTAGCTCTTCTTGTCTAACCAACATGGCATCATTCCCGGCTTGCTGAGTACGAAAGTACTCACCTTGTTCATATATATATGTATAGTAGGTTTTGGAGTGGAAGACGAAGATCCGACTGCTGCCGAGTTCCTCCAAGACCAGGCCGACTACGAAGACCTCTGAAGGTTTCGAGCCTAGTTCCCAACCGAGCCTGTGGAGTAGTTTTTGTCCAGCTTCCGCCCTGTTCTGCTGTTTTGCTAGTTTACCAGTTGATTATTTTGCCCATCCCGGGTCTGTCCTGGATGGATCTCCTTGTACGTATATGTAAGTACTCTGTTATGTATTATTGTAACTCTGTGTTGTATCATTGTTGTGCGTACCCGACTACTGATCCTGGAATCGGGTGCCTTATGCACATGGTGGCCTTCCACCTAGTCGGGAGGCGCCACACTGGCATAGGGAGTGGTTTTATTGTTCCGATCTTGAACCACGCCTCCCCCTTTTCACTGGTCTGCCTCCGGTAGTTGTGTCCAACTGGTCATCTGTGCCCAGTTTTGAGGAGATGGGCCAGGTATATATGCTGATCAACAAGATTGATAAGCTGAAGAGCTCCAGATTGACTGGTCCATGGGTGGCCAGGTGTTTCTTGACTCGTCGCATCAGGCTGCTAAAGCTGAGGAGCCATTTCGGCTAGGACTATGAGGGCAAAAATGATCCCAGCCGAGAATATCCCGACCTGACCGACAAGCACAAGGTGACTGACATCCTGCTTGATTATTTCACTAGCGGGGTGATCAAGACAGAAGATGCCAAACGTGCCACGCTGGCTTACAGCCTAAAAAGGCCTCGTCCAGAGGTAACTCTTGTTGATGTTAGCTTGCTGTCCATCTGTGATGAATACTTGTAGATGTGTATCTAAGATAGCTCTGCAATGTGTGATGTATGTTGTTAAACTGCTTGCAGGCATGTAAGGAGTTTGATGAAGACTCCCAAACTTTATCGGCCGTGAAATTGAAGAAGAGGCCGTTGAGTCCTTCTACCGCCCAACCTAGCTCCAAGAGAACGGGGAAGAAACCTGTTGAAGATCCAGGCAAGAAGAGAATTAGTAGGCCGAGTGCTGCAGCCGGGAGCCTGAAGATTAAAGACACCGCCAGCACTGCTCCTAGGCCGCCGAGTCCAAGGCCGAGACCGGCGCCACAAGGCTCAGCAACATCGAGCCCAAGGGCAGCACCGCTGAGTACGAGGTCGTCAACGAGCCATAAGGCAGCGCCATCGAGCATCCCAGTGCCCCAGCCGGCCGCACCAGAAACTGGGTCGACTAGGACAAGGACACCACCACCGACTGCCGCGCCATCCAGCCCGACAGCCGGCAACCCTCCACTGCCGATAGCTGGAACTCCCGGATGGAAGTACAAAACCTCCAAGAGGTAAGTAACTTTTGAATCTTCTAAAAATCTTGTTTAGTATAGTATTATCTTGACGTCTGACTCATCGTATAGGAAACGAGCCAATATTGATCTCAAGGAGACCACATCAGCTGCTCCTGTTGTCGAGCCAGCCCTAGCCAAGCCAACCCCAGCGAGTTCATCTGCTGAGCCAATGACCGTCCCAGTTGTAGAGACTGAGGCGGTTCCGACAGCAGGGCCACTAGCACCGGCTAACCAAGGGGTTGATGTTGAAGCTGCCGCTGCAGCCCCTGAGCGAGTCCCCGAAGCCCCATCAGCTGCCGAGTCGGGGGCTAGGACCATGTCGCCGTTTGTGTCATCGTCATCTTCAGAGGAGGCGGATCTTCCTAGGCTTGAAGCCCCTCGTCGCAGGTTCCCGAGAACATTCCACTAGGTAACTCCCGAGGGAACTGCGAAATGCTATGAGCACGATGAAGAGGCCGTGGAGAGGGAGCATGAAGTTCTTCTTTGCGCCGCCATTGCCGTGTCCTGGGGGGTCCAGGTGTGTAACGAGCCTTGCAATGTTGAGTTCCCTATGATTTCCCTTATTTCTGGTATTCCGCCGCTTAACTCTGCTTTGCTTTGTTTTACCCTGAGCAGAAGATTGTCGACCGCTCGGAGAAGATAAACGAGGTCCTGACCCAGCTTGCCCCCCCAGCTCCAACGATTGGGCCAGCTCCAGACCTCGAAGGCCGACTTGGAGCGGTCTAGCCAGGAGAGGGAGACTTAGCTGAGGGGAGCAGTTGACCAACTCAGGGGGTAAGAATTGGGCTCTAGCCGACAAGATTAGAAGTAAGTCTCCTGTATTTGTCTTCCCGACTAAGTCCCATGTATATTTCTCTAGCTTTGTTGTTTCCCGACTGTCCAGTTGTGTCTTGACTGTAATCTCGAGCTCTTGACTGTTCTGATATACAGCCCTCGAAACTGAGTTGAAGACCCGGACAGAGGGGGAAACCAAGCTGAAGGAGGCCGAGAAGGCCAAAGCTGAACTCGAGAAAGGCAAGGCCGAGCTGGAAAGGGCCAAAGGCAAACTCGAGAAAGAAAAGACCGAACTGGAGAAGGCCAAAGCCAAGGTGGAGGCCGACTACGAAAGTAAGTCTCCACTCTGACAATGACCTTGTCCAATCCTTTGATTACTCCGACTGCTGTTTTGGCTGACAAGTTTATTTGCCAATGAATCTGGGCAGCTGCAAGAGCCAATGCCGAAACCCAGTTTCGAGCCTTTGTAGAGGAGATCAAGGTCGTCAAGGAGTCATGGGAGATTCTTGCCGAGTCCGTGAAAGGGCTCCTTGACATCATGGATCCTCATCACATGGGAACCAGCTCCAACACGGTCTCCCAGGTGCAGGCATGCCTTAACGGAGCCCCGAGTATCCTGAAGAGGTACTCGGATGAGCGTGTTGTCGTCGGCGTGGCCTAGACCCTCGCAATGACCAAGTCAATCTACCCTAGGGCAGATCTTGAGGCCATTGGTGAAGGGTTTGCTGAAGAGAAAACACCTGAGGAGGCGTTGAAGTTGATCACCCAGGTGAGGCCGACTGCAGAGGCGATCACCAAGGACCTAGGAATGTAAGAACAATCCATCATGCAGTCAGCGTATATAAGGTTTTTTGTAAGGACATGTGTAAATATGTGTAATGCCGCCGAGCTCTGAGGTTTTACTTAGTTGTCATTAGCTCTACTCGACTGTAGGGTCTACGCCGAGTTAGTCTATAGGAACTTAATAAAATCGTTCACCGCAGAAAGCTGTACTCAGGCGATCATGACAAAGTCGTTGCAGAACTTCATAACTTAAGTAAAACAGGCTCGTATATTATTGACAAAGCACATATAATACATGCAGCCCCCGAATCACTACTCGGTTGGAACAAGCAGCGTAGTGAGTCAGAGAAAAACTGTACACATGGGAAAAAGTACAGAACTCAGGTATAGAGAGGACGTAGCTGTTCTATGTTCCATGAGTTGTTGACGAGGGCACCGTCTTCGGTCTTCAGTCAGTAGGCGCTTGGCCGTGTAACTTCGGCGATAATGAACGGCCCTTCCCATATTGGGGATAGTTTATGCCTGTCTTTGGTGGTTTGTATTTTCCTCAAGACGAGATCCCTGACCAAAAAGGCACGGCCATGGACATTGCGATTGTGATAACAACGCAAGCCTTGAAGATACCTTGCCGACTGGATTATTGCGATGTCCCTCGCTTCTTCCAACTGATCTAGTTCGACTGATCGGGTATTGTTTGATCCATCTTCTGAGTAAGCCCGAACTCGTGAAGAGCCGAACTCTAACTTGGTTGGTAACACAACCTTAGCACCATAGACCAGAAAGAAAGGGGATTGCCCTGTTACCTGACTAACGGTGGTTCTTAGAGACCAGAGAATAGATGGGAGTTCTTGTACCCACCGCCCTGCATATGGCTGTAGTTGGTCAAATATCCTGGCCTTGATACCTTGTAAGACCATGCCATTGGTACACTCAACTTGCCCATTGCTTTGCGGGTGTGCCACAGACGCATAACAGATCTTGATGCCGAAGTCGTCATAGAAATCTTAAAGTACGCCGCCCATGAACTGAGTACCGTTGTCCGTTATGATGTGGTTAGGAACCCCGAATCGGTATTGTAGAATCATTGTCATGATTAATATTTTGTGATGAACAATTGGCTTTGCAAATGATTTATTTAATAAGAGATTGGTTTAAAAATAACTATGAATATTGGTGTGAGTGTGTGTGACTAACGTGAGTCAAGTTGGGAAGAACTTGTGCTCGAATATGGTATCTTTGTTTTTGCATGTGTAGGTGAGTCTTGAGGCCTCGGAAGTATTGCCGGTGATGGATCGGGCGTCGACTTAGGAGATGTTGATGTCTGGATGATCGGGAGATCACGTGGGATACTAAAGGCTAGAGATCAATACACGTGGAATTAAAGATTCCATATGGCATACAAGAGGAATTGTGTGTGTATGGATAGAAAAGTCGAGTCCTACTCGGATTAGGAGTCGAGTCCTACTCGGACTAGGAGTTGAGTCCTGGTAGGACTAGGAGTCGAGTTCTACTTGGATTAAAAGTGGAGTCCTAGTAGGACTAGGAGTCGAGTCCTACTTGGACTAGGAGTTGAGTCCAAGTTGGCTATGGAAAGGAGGATTTGATTTGGTAAATTGTAAATAGATTTGGTAATTAAGGGTTTGAGTCCAAGTTGACTATGGAAAGGAGAATTTAATTTGGTAAATTGTAAATAGATTTGGTAAGTAAGGGTTTGAGTCCTAGTGGGACTAGAAGTCCTACTCCTACTTTGTGTAGAAGGTTTTAGGTATAAATAGATGAGAGGTTGAGACCCTAGAATATAACGTTTGGAAGAGAGAAAAACTAGGGTTTAGCCTTGAGAGAGAAAAGAGTGCTTTGTATGCACTTTGTAAACACATCTTGATGCAATAAAGAGAATAATTCTTCAAGATTAGCATTGTCTTTCGGGAGTTTCATCGAGATCGTTTTCAGTCTGTTTGCAGGCGGTCAGACTGGGAGATAATCGGCGGTCAGACCGGTAGCAAGGACACGGTCAGACCGGCGGCAAGGACAAGGTCGGACCGGCGTCTTCCAGAAAGGTTGGCGATCTTGATTAAAGTAAAATTAACTTCATTGGTTCAGAGGTAACTTTTTATTCCGCGAAAAGTTTGGTTTTTGGTAATCATACCATTCACCCCCTCTTTGGTAGGATTAATTCTTGTCTTTCAATCCTACAGGTATAATATACTCATGATGAAGTCCTTTGCTCTTGCCGCTGTTATGGTAGCAATGGGTTTTGCCTCAATCCACTTCGTGAATTTATCCACTGTGACGAACAAGTGTGTGAACCCTCCTGGCGCTTTCTTGAAAGACCCGACCATGTCAAGCCCCCATACTGCAAAGGGTCAAGAGATTGGGATGGTTTGAAGTTCTTGGGCTGGAAGATTTGTTTGTCTTGCATAGAACTGACAAGCCTCGCATGTGCGAACTATGTCCTTAGCGTCTGTTACTACTGTTGGCCAGAAAAATCCCCGCCTGTAAGCCTTTCCGACTAACGTCCTTGATGCGGCAGAGTTGCCACATATGCCCGAGTGGATTGACTACAGAATCTGCTTGCCCTCGTCGGGTGTGACGCAGTGCATGAGGACTCTGGATGCACTTCTTCGGTATAGGTCTTCTTCGACTACTAGGAAACATTTGCTTCGACGTTTGATTTGTTCGGCTTGAATGCGATCTTTTGGGAGTTCATCTTCCAAGAGGAATTTGAGAACTGGAGTCCGCCAATCTTGAGATATGACCAATATTTCTTCAATTACCGGGGTAGGTTCAGCCCCTGACTGTGCTGGCACTGGTTTCTTCTTGACTGATGGCTCCATTAGTTGCTCGACAAAGATCCTAGTTGGGACCACTTCCCGCTTGGATCCCATGTTTGCCAATTCGTCTACAGCATCGTTGTATTGTCGTAATACATGTGTTATCTCCAGCCCATCGAAACTTGTTTTCCAACTTTCTGACCTCCTGACAATACGCCGCCATGGTATCATCAAGATATGCCCAGTCTTTCATGACTTGGTTGACCACGAGTTGGGAATCACCATGCATAATGAGTCAGCGGATGCTGAGTGATATAGCAATGTGGAGCCCGTGGATGAGTGTCTCGTAATCGGTGACATTGTGGGAAGCCGGGAAGTGGATCTGGAGAACGTACTTGAGTTTTTCGCCGGTGGGTGACGTCAGTACGATGCCAGCCCTGGCGCCGCCAATCCTTAGAGAACCATCGAAGTACATTGTCTAGTACTCTAGCTTGTCTGTTGTTGTAGTCATCTGAACTTCTGTCCACTCGGCCACAAAGTCGGCTAGAGCTTGTGATTTGATTGCTGTTCGTGACTGAAAGGTGATGTCGAATGCCATCAACTTGAGCGCCTGTTTAGCGATTCGGCCGGTGGCCTCGCGGTTGTGCAGGACGTCCCCAAGTGGATATGATATGACCACCGTGACTTGATGTGATTGGAAATAGTGCACCAGCTTTCGGACAGTGATGAGTAGGCCATACAGCAGCTTCTGGACCTACGGATATCTCATCTTTGAGTCGGCTAGGACCTCGCTGACAAAGTAGACTGGCCTTTGTATTTTCTGTATGTGACCCGGTTCGGATCACTCGACCACCAACACCGTGCTGACTACCTGAGTGGTTGCCGTCAGATATAGCATTAATGGCTTTTGGGGCAAAGGTGATGCCAACACTGGTGGTGATGTGAGAAATTTCTTGAAGTCTTCGAAGGCTTGCTGGGCTTCGGGAGTCCATTGAAAATTACCTGCTTTCTTCAGTAACTTGAAGAAGGGCATGCCCCGTTCGCCTAGTCGGGAGATAAATCGGCTGAGTGCCACTATGCAGCCTGTCAGCTTCTGGACGTCCTTCTGGCTAGCCGGGGGTGCCATGTGCATGATTGCGTTAATTTTCTCTAGGTTATCCTCGATGTCGTGATGTTATACGATGAAGCCGAGTAGCTTGCCAGATGGCACACCGAAGGCGCACTTTTTTGGGTTCAAATTCATCTTGAATCTTTGAAGGTTTTGGAAGGTTTCCTCCAAGTTGGCGATGAGGTCTTCTTTGGACTTTGTCTTGATCACCACATCATCGATATACGCCTCCACATTGCACCCGATCTGAGTGTGTAGACACCGCTGAATTGCTCGTTGATACATTGCTCCAACGTTTTTCAAACCAAACGACATAGTGATGTAGCAGTATGGGCCAAACGGCATGATGAAAGACGTCTTTAGGCAGTCCTCCTCCTTCAGGCTGATTTGGTGGTATCCCGAGTAACAGTCGAGAAAGCTGAGAAGTTCACACCCCGCAGTTGAATCCACCACCTGATCTATTCTCGGTAGACCAAATGGATCTTTGAGGCACGTCTTGTTTATGTTGGTGTAGTCAACGCACATGCGCCATTTACCGTTCTTCTTCTGGACCAGGACTGGGTTTGCTAGCCAATCCGAGTGGTAGGCCTCCATCTATGAGAACCTTCTACAACTTGATATTTTTGACGACTGGATCCAGGACAAGTGGGTAGCGCCCCGGGTGTGAAACCCGATCTGGGTGGTCTGCACGATCAAATGTGATGGGCGTTTCTGACCAGCGCAGATATTGGGGGGCGTCTGCTGTAGAGACCGAGTTGACGTTGCGTGCCGTTAGCTTCTGCTTCCTCTTGGACTCGTATGCAGATAGCCCTTCGAAGATATGGTTGAGCTCAGCCTGGGGATCTTGATAATCGCCGGCTACGCTTGGATCTGGCTTGTCTTTGTCCTTGTCGGTGCTAGATGTTGAAGCCTGCTTGGAGGCAAACTTCTTGAGCATGAAGTAGTCTTTGGCCGCATGTTTACCCTTAGGATGAAAGGGGCAAGACCCGTTCATCACCTTCTGGTACTCGTTGTTCCTTGGGGGTCATGACCGAGTCCACTCCACGTTGGCCACCACGTTTTCCGACTTCCGCTTGCGGCTGCCGAATTTGTTCTGTGCTGGCTCGTTGTTGGCTTTTGCCTTTTGGTTCTTCTGCCGGGGCTCTTTCTTTTCATTAAGGGCCTTAGCGACCGCCTCGGTCGAGTCGGCGTACTTGTTCGCCATATCGAAGAGAGCCCTGACAGAGGTTGGAGGCTTCCGGGTAAATTTTGCGATGAACGGGACGTCCTTGACTTCCTTGCGGAAGGCGGCGATGATGACCTCGTCCTTGATCATTGGGATCGAGTTGCGCTTCTCGGAAATCCTTTTGATGAACTCGCGAAGGGACTCATTCTTCCTTTGGTGCAGCTGGTAGAGATCATGCTCGGAAGACGGTCTTTCGTAAGTCCCCTAGAAATTGGCTATGAAGTGTTCCTAGAGTTGACCCTAGGAGCTGATTGATCGTCTTGGGAGCCCTGTTAGCCATGTCCTCGCCGAGTCGGCTAGGGCGACTGGGAGGTAGTTAGCCATGGCTTTATGGTCACTTTCGGCAGCTCAGATCACCAGAGTGTATACGGTGAGCCCAGACTCAGAATTGGTCTTGCCGTTGTATTTTTCGATTCCCGTAGGCTTGAAGCCCGATGGCCAGTTGACCTCTTGTAGCTCCTGGGTGAAGGCGGGTATGCCTTCGTCTGCGTGAGGGCTTCGGCTTTGACTACGGTGGTGGAACAGCTCGTGGTGGAGGCCGAAGCGCTCATTCTCGTCCTCCAGTCGGCGGAGCTCGTCCTCTTCGTGTTGGCGGCGCCGAGCGTTGATGTCTTGGCTGAGATCGCGTTGCAAACGGAATTGGAGATCTTGGTTGAACCGGCGATCGTTCTGGGGACGCCGCCGATTGCTGTTGTTTGGGTTGCTGAGAGATGTTTGGTGTGACTCCGCGTGCGGCTGACTTGAGCCGGCCGCTCGGCGTTGTGCTGATGTAGATGAGACCGCTGCTAGAGAACCCGACTGGTTGGTCGGTATAAGTGTATCGCCTGACTGCTGGTGCTGCTGGCATGCGGCAGCTGTAATCATGGCCTTGATTCTTGCTATAGTCGGGGTGGCCTGATGATCAGGCCTGAGCTGGAGTGTGTCCAGTAGGGTTGCAGTGGCCACGACGTTTTGTTGTGGCGTGACGAAGACGTTGTGGTCGCCGACTCTAGTTTGGAGAGTTTGTTGCTGAGCGGTTCGCCCAGCCATGCGTAGCTCGTCGTTGCGAGCCTCACGTTCGGCCTCCTCCTGTTGTCGCAGTCGGCGAGCCTCCTCTTCTTACTGCTCTTGTACTCGGCGCACCTCCTGTGGAGGGGTTGAAGCCATGAAGATTTCTCGGGGCAAAAGGAAGCTTGCCAGACTGGTGTCTGAACTGGTGTTCGAACTGTTGTCCGACTTAAAATCGAAATCTGAGTAGTTCATTGGGGTGATGACGACTCCGACCTCCCTAGATCCAATCTGGAACAGCTCTAGGCCATGTCCAAACTGAATCGTAGAGGATCGAGTCTGCCGCGTGGGATGTAGATTGTAGATGTCCGTGGCGTTGCCGAGTCTGTGCGGGAGATTGACGATCTCTCCCCTTCCTAGCCTGACCCAGGCCGGCTCAAGGCCGAGTCCGAGTCAAACGCCGAAGGAGAGAGTTGTCTCGAGACCCGGGGAAGTAGAAGACTGTCGCAGCAAGTCAACGAGGGTTGCTGCGGCGTCGTGTGGGCCAACTGGCGTGGAGTCGGCCGGTTCCTCGGCTGATCGGATCTGGTCCAAGTTGGTCAAGGTAAGGTTGCCGAACTTGTCGGCGACGAAGTCGAGGCTTCCGAATGTAATCGTGTCTCCGGGGGAGATTTTGCTGCCGTCGACTCCGTTGTCAAATCCATCGAGCTTGTTGAGGTTGATCTCACCGAAGCCCCTACCTAGCGCGCCAACTGTCGATGTTTTACACCGGCAATATGAATATAGGGCTACTCGTCGGATCGAAACTCGGTGGACTACAAAGGAATACGGGGAGTTTATACTGGTTCAGACCCTCGATGTGAGGTAATACCCTACGTCTAGTTGTGGTGTATTCCTTTGAGGATGTATAATTTGATCTTGGTGATCTTTTACCCTCAGGGGGCTCCATGCCTTCCCTTATATACTGGGGGACAGGGTTATAAAATAGGAGTCCCAGCCGGACTACAGCCAAGGGATCTCCTCTCAGAGATATAACCGGTCTGACTAGGACTGTATATTCCTTATCGTACAAGGCTAAGTCTGCCGAGTTCTATCATATCTTTAATTATAAGGTTAGGCTCATCCTCTATCCGAGTGGTCCATATACTTATCAGGAGGTACCCGGGGCCCATGGCCTCCACAAATAATAAGACTAGGTCGCATGCTCAACTTCGTGCTGGCATAGATTTTTTTTTCTTCTGTAAGCGTGTTTGCCGCTAGGCTATGTTTAAATAAATCATTTCCAATCTGAAAACTCCAAATGTAGAACATCTTAACCCAAATGCAGTCATTAAGAATGAAACAATGAATCCATATTATGTCTTGGGCCGGATAATAACCCAACCTATCTTTTCATACCATCGTTGTTTTCATAAGACGAGGAGCAGCCCATCTTTTCCTTTTCTTTTCTTAGTTTTCTTTTGCAGCCTATCCATTTTTTCTTTTCTTGGCCCAAGGCCCAGCTTAACAGTACTCCTTGTGAGTTGTGAGTATTCTTTTCTCGCGCTGGAAACGAAGCGGGCAACTTATTATCCAGTTCTGTACTGCTGCGGTAATCATTAGGTTGTAGCTTTTTTTTATAGTATTATAGAATTGGAATTCTACTGTAAGATCGAGATACTATTAAATTTAAAAAGTACATATTTTTATACAGCAGTAGCAAAAGCCCGTACGTTGCAATGGGGAGAAAACAAGAGAAAGTTGAGGAAGATAAAAAGAGACCGTGGGTGGTAGACGGGCGAATAAGTTGGTGGCCTAGAAGCAGGGAGGGTAGCCATTCAACAACAAAAGTAGGAGGCGGCACACCAAACCTTAGCCAAACAGAGCAAGAGGGGATGAAAGGACTGCCATAGGAGGAGGCAGGCTTAATAGGAGGTAGGTGTGTGCATATTATTATGATCCAAATCCAAAATAGATGGCTACACCATACTTTAGGTAAATACGCCAGGCTATGCATCAAATAATTGATCTAAACAGGGAGTTGAACTAAAATTGGAAAGCTATAGATTTTTCTAGAGTTAACACCTATGCCTTACACATGTAGGGAAAGGTCTAGGATTGCTCTATTATGTGATAGAAGTGAAAACCAGAGAAGTGAACATATTTAAAAGCAGGCGAACAGGTAAAAACCCTAATAGGCAGGTGAACTCAGACTGGGCACCGTTTGGGTGGCACGAAGACTTGGTTGGGTTTGATCATGTGGTTTGTTCGAACAACAAGTGCATAGTGCCGATCGGCATTGTTCATCATCCTCGGCTAAACCGAGGAGAACAGAGGAGAGGAGCAGCGCTTGAGCGCTAGTTCTGGTGAAAGAACGAGGGCAGCGGTGGCAGCGGTATGCGTGCCACAGCGTAGCTCGCCTAAGGTGTGGGGACTGTTCGGAGAGGGTCCAAACGTTCCACAATACACGTAACCACCCAGGAAGTTCAGTTACGCATAGAATGATATAGAAACAGAATTTTGATTAATTATATAAATCGACAAGGTTCTAGTACAACCCAAACTCAACACATGCATACAACGGGCCTATGGCCGTACATGTACAATCAAAAGACACAACTCTGCACCACAGGAACGGCCTGAGTGTAGAGTCGACCTAGAACTTGAAGCCTTCGTCTTTGTCCCAATCCAGCGGATCTACGGCTTCCTCGACTTCACCTGCAACTTCTTCCTAAATGGCTAGAGCCCAAAATATGCAAGACTGAGTACACAAGTACTCCACAAGCCATGCAGGGAAACATATAGTAATGCAGGATATAACAAATAAGGGAACTGGTTTAACTTTAAACCTTATCAGTAGTTCACAAACACCCTAAAAATTTAGTTTTAAAGGGTTTAATGTTACATGTTGTCATCTCTCAATTTAAACCATTATCACAATTCTACTTTTGCCATTACTCTGGATTTGCCCATAGACATATCTCCATTAACCGGGAGCACGGCGTATTCGAATACCAAACGACTTTGCAGCGTCTACCCAGCTTTACTCGCACGATACCCACAGCTAGCCAGGCTGAAGATAACAAAGTGTAGTACTGCCCCAAGCTCATCTCTGTTCTGCCTAGCAGGTTATAGGACAAGGCGCTTGTTGGCCTCAACTTGGCCTTCGCAAGGGTGTGCACCAACCCGACGACTCATCTACCCACTATTGCACAACTAGGAGGAACATTGTCAGACCCTGATATTAGCCACACTAAATTATACCTGAGAAAATGCCCAAGAAAAATAAATTTAAAAGGCCAGAGGAATTAATTAAATGAGAAGAATGCAAAATAATAAATTAACATACCCGGGAATATTTTTCTTATGTTCCCCTTGCCAAAATACATTAACTGGATTTTTAGTGAAATTTTCAGAGCATAGGAACTATTTTTAATAAATCAAAATCGATTATCGGAATTAAAATCTCTCTGGAAAAACCTTTTCTCTTTTTCTTTCTCTTTTTCTTCTCCTGGGCCGCCGGCCCGCTCCTGTGCCGGCATCTCCACGCGCCCGCAGGCCTGCTCCCCCCGGCCTCTTTCTCCCCGCGCTAGGCCGGCGCATCCTGAGCACGCCTGCCTCCCACCCCGACCCCACCTACCAGCCGCCGACGCCGCCCCCTCCCGCTCTCTCTCTCTCTCTGCGCTGCGGGGCCCGCCCGTCGGGTTGCTCGCCCATGCGCCTCCCCGCTGACAGGCTGGGCCCACCTGTCAGCACCTTCTTCCTCCTTCGTCCGAATCGGGCGGAGGGGAAAAATCCCCTCCGCCGTCCGATCTAGCGCCGCCTCCCGCCTTCGCGCCCGCTCGCACCCAGTTCAAACGAGCGCGGACCAAGTCCGCCCCCACTCCCCACATCCTCCGGCGTCCTCGTCCTCTTTCTCTCACGAATCACGCGCACGACCCCGACGCCGCCGTCCTCACTCCCGTGCACGATTGAGCCATTACGGCCTTGATCTCGCTCGCCCGTGTGCATTAAAAGCCTCCTCGCCCTCTCTCCTGTCTTTTTCCCCAACATACCGAGCCTCCCCGAGCCCTCATACACCACCGCCACCACGCACCCAAGCTCCCGCCGCCTTCCACCAACTCCGACCGTCGCTTGCCGCCGTTCTAGACGCCGCCAAGCTGCACCGCCACCGCCACCGCCATCGTCTCCGCCGTGCCGAGGAGCCCGTCAGCCGCCACTCCGTGGAAGCCGAAGCCCGTCGGATCGCTCCGTCCTCGCACACGGTGAGCTCCGGTCCTCTGTCTCCTCTCCGGCCAGCCATTTCCGCCGCGCCGCACCTCCTTTCTCCACTCTAACTCCTTTCCTGTCCTCCTCGTCTTCTAGGACACCTCGGCCGCCGCCTCTCGCTCGTTCGCCGCCGTCGGAGCTCCGTTGCGGACGTTGTCCCGAAGCCGCCGCCGCTACCTCATCGCCGGCATCGTCCTCGCATCATCGCTCATCGCCGCGAGCTGCCGGTGAGATTCCCCGCCGTCTCCCCGTCCCATTCCGCCTCTCCGCGTGCTCGCCGCCGTGCCGGGTGGTCGCCGCCAGCGACCATTGGGTTGCGTACGTGCCGCCGCCTCCCGCTCGTGACGGCCGGCTTCAGCCACCACTCCCTGGGGCCGTCCAATCTGCCAGGTGGCAGATCGGGGCTGCCCGCGTGGCCGTCGTGTTGGCGCCACGTGTGCACCACGTGGCGCACTCCTTCCCGGCCGCGGTGGACTTGGTCCATTGTGCGCCAGCCCCCGGTGCGCCACTGACCAGTGGGGCCCGCCTGTCGGCGCCGGATTCCCAGCCCAGTGATGCCATAAATCAGATAATTGCGCAATAATTCTTGTAGTAATTAGTTTTACACTGGAAATAACAGTAAAACTTCAATAATTCATAACTAATTCATACGAACTCCGATTAAGCCCATTCAAATTTCATTAAATCCAAAAAAATGCCAAGAATGCATTAAAAATACTTTCAGCCCATGTTTGATTGCCCAAATGTACTGTTTTTAATTGTTTATGCATTATTTGTTATAGAATCCGACGTTGGTGACCCTCCAGTGTATTACGAGGTCATAGCAGAGTACGTCGAGCCGGGGCAAGGCAAGTCGCACTGACCTTGATCACTTGGTACCTGTTTTCGCTAAATTGCTTTGTTTACTCAAATAAACTGCATTATTTCAATATTTCATGTGGATGGGTTATAACCTATACAATGTCAAGACTTTGCCTTAGTTTTGAAACCTGAATCCTTATCACTTGGGTAATAATATGATTAGGTTACTATTCTTAGGATGCTTAGCCATGCTTAGCAACGTGGCTCACCTAGGAATTAAATACAACCTTTTTATATGATTCGACTCAATGTTGGAAAAATAGAACTTTGGATAGGCTGATGTTAAATTACTAACAATTGGACCTAAATGGTGGGCTGTGGGTATATGGTTTTGCTTGTCACACCCATGGCAATTAAGAACCGGTTCACAGGAACCACTTGGGCAACTACCCGTACTTTCCACAAGCAAGCGTGAGCAATGGCTGGGCTTGCAGCGTCTCTTCTCCCTCTCCTAGGCACCGAAGAAGAGGGTGGGCGTGATGGGGTTGGGTTGGCCCGGGGTAGGGTTGATCGGCTTCCGGATTCACCGTGGTGCAAGGGGGGTAGCCTGGCCAATATGGCATGCCCTATCGGCAGGTGCAACCTCAGCGTGGTGTGGATGGTTAGGGAGAGAGGTTGCGTGAACGGTCCTGTCACAGCCTTTTGCGGGGTGTCGTGGTGACACATCGATGCACGGAAACGTGTGTGAGGCTGTGTCTTGTGGGTAAAGTTGTACACCTCTGATCAGAGTAAATCTATTCGAATAGCCACGCCCGCGGTTATGGGCACATTGGCCAAGACTCACCGTGATTAATCCCACCTTTAGATAATTAATCTGGTTTCATAAAACTGGTGTGGTTCAGGTGGAAGGTGTGGAGTCCAGTCAACGTGGTTGAGTTGATCGGGGGTGGCCGGTTAGCATGGTGTAACGCTAATCGGTGGAGACTGGTGAGCGTGGTGTAACGCTCATTAGTGATGCCTGGTGAACGTGGTGTAGCGTTCATCAGCGCGGCCTGATCAACTTGGTGTAACGTTGATCGGGAGAGACTGGTTGTCGATGTTTTACACCGGCAATAAATATATGGGGCTACTCGGCGGATGAAAACTTGATGGATTGCAAAGGAACACGGGGAGTTTATACTAGTTCAGGCCCTCGATGTGAGGTAATACCCTACATCCAGTTGTGGTGTATTTTCCTTTCAGGATGTATGGTGGTGATTCTGATGAACCAACTCAACCTGCCCTCAAGGGGCGCCCTACCTCCCCTTATATACTGGGGAACAGGGCTATAAGGTAGGAGTCCCAACCGGATTATGGCCAAGGGATCTCCTCTTAGAGATATAACGCACCCAACTAGGACTGTGTTTTCCTTATCGTACAAGATAAAGTCTGTCGAGTGTGGCTATATCCCTAATTACAAGGCTAGGCCCATCCTCTATCCGAGTGGCCCATATGCTTGTCATGAGGTACCCGGGCCCATGGCACCCACAGTAGCCCCTGAGATCTTCATAGTTGAGTCACAGCTGATGCCGAGTGCTCATCCTCCATGGTGAAGTCTTCCCGAGTGCATTGCTCCCGAGTACTCTTTGTCCGAGTGCTTCTTCTCCCGAGTCCTGCTTCATGTCAGCTGGCAGAGAGGCTATGAAGGGCTTCATGTAGATATATGAATAGTGTGCGCCGAATAGGCGCACCTATTAGGTGTAGCCCCCGACTTTGTGCTTAATTGTGAAGACAATTAAACATAAAGTCAAAGATCTTTAACCTGGAAGTCTTTCCCGAGTAGATTACTACCGGTATCATGAGACTCTTCGGTATCATGTCAACCGAAATATGATTTATAGTCTTGCCGAGTAGCATGCCACTCGTATATGTGACTCTTCAGCTTCATGTCAACCGGAATGTGTGTTTATAGTCTTGCCGAGTAGGATGCTACTTGTATATGGGACTCTTCAGCTTCGTGTCAGCTAGAAAAATGGGGGTTTATAGTCTTTCCCGAGTAGCGTCCCACCCAGAAGTTAGACTCCTTCGCGTCATGTCAGCATGAATGAGAAATTTATAGTCTCTCCCGAGTAGTGCACTACTCGAATGTTAGACTCCTCCGCGTCATGTCAGCGGGAATAATGTTGCTCATGGCAACTGATGGCCACGCATGTAGGCCGAGTACCACTTTATGAAAATAAATCCACGGCGTGGTCAGGTGTACCTGAGAAAGATACCTGCATCCCTAATTTTAATGAAGACCAGCTTGTGATCCTTGTAAGGATATATCCTCGAGACCTGGTGGATAAAACAGATACCCAAACATATATGTTTAGCAATAAGGCTCTCATGAAGCATATCTGTTTACCTCATCGGCTCCTGTTGGTAGCACCAGCGCTATAATTTCAACTCAGCCTGCGGGTGGCCCACATGGAGCATGCTACTGTAGGAACTCATATCTTGGTGGCTGCTACCAAATAAGCCGGCCTGAACCGACCTACCCAGCATAGATCTATAGAAGTAGCATCCATCGCTTGCCAGGACAAGTACTCCAGCATTGGTAATTGCAATCGGCCAGAAGAATCCTTGTCTGCAAGCCTTTTTGACTTATGTTCTGGATGCAGCCTGGTTACCACAGGTGCCTGAGTAGGTATGTTGCAGGATCTACTTGCCCTCCTCAGGTGTGACGCAGTGCATGAGAACTCCGGATGCGCTTTGACGATGTAAGTCTTCTCTGACTTCAGGAGAGCCGAGCAAGGTACCCGAACCTTGCATTAGCATAGAATTCGGCTAGCGACCCTCATGGGGCATACCCTATCCAACAGAGCCATAGCCAAATAAGGTACCCAAACCTTGCATTAGCATAGGATTCGGCTGGCGACCCTCATGGGGCATACCCGATCTGATAGAGTTGTGACCAAATAAGGTACCCGAACCTGGCATTAGCATAGGATTCGGCTGGCGACCCTCATGGGGCGTACCCTACTTAGCTGAGTTGCGACCGAATAAGGTACCCAAACCTAGCGTTAGTGTAGGATTCGGCTGGCGACCCTCATGGGGCGTACCTCACCCAGTCGAGTAGTATACGATCCCCAACTAGCGCCGGAGGTCGGTCGTCAGCTCACATGGAGCGTAGCCGAGGAAGATGTCGTCCCGACTGGTGCAAGTACTCGGTCAGTAGCCCTCGTGGAGCATCCCGAGTGTATTTTGGCAGACTTGTCCAGCCCATGAGCGTAGGAGATAGGCTCGTAGCCTGAGTTCCTGTCACGCGTATCTGGAGCTGGCCCTGCGCTATAAAGATACCGGATGAGTAGCATCTGATGATGAAAACAATCATCCGAATAAAATGTATTTTACAATATATGTAAATACGTGTTCTTCCTCTTACTGATATTAATTTCTCCGAGTAGTTGACCCCTTATGTTTAAGCACTCTGCCCGACTAATCATAGCCCCCCTAGCATCGAGAGTTGGCTCATGGCTCTTTCCCAGACACGCGTTTTGGGTGACTTGAGTTCGTCTTTCATGGAGCAAAGTTTCACGGATCAGGATTTATGCTACTCGAATACTTTTGCAATCATTTAAGAGAAAAAACAGAAAAAAGTACAGCTTGTACACCTATTAGGTGTCAGCGGCTGCGGCATTGGCGAGGCCAAGTGAGGAAAGATTTATCAGAAAGAGACTTAGCTGTTCGGTATTTGGGAGTGGGGATGCCATCCTTGCGTTCGGGCTTTTGAGCCCCCGAGCATGTCACTTGTTGTTCTGAAAATCTCCAGTTGTTGGAAGTCGAAGACGGTTGTGACTGACTGCCACAATGAAGCCGTCTGACTTGCGTTTGCGATTCCCAGCTTTAGTCGGGACCGCGTCGTCGATGCCCTTCCGCTTCTTGTGTTAGGGTGCCTTGTTGTCATCGAGGGCCTCAGCAACAGCATGGGCCGAGTCGGTGTATTTGTTCGCCATGTCGAATAAAGTCTTGACAGAGTTGGGAGGCTTCCGAGTGAATTTGTCGATAAACGAGGTGTTTTTGACTCCTTTTCGAAAGGCGGCGATGACGACCTCGTCCTTGATCTTCAGGATTGAGTTCTTCTTCTCAGAAAACCTCTTGATGAAGTCACGAAGAGACTCGTTCTTTCTTTGATACAACTGATGCAGGTCGTGCTCGGAAGATGGCCTCTCATATGTCCCCTGGAAGTTGTCGATGAAGCGTTCCCGGAGTTCTCCCCAAGAGCCGATTGATTTCTTGGGAAGTCCTGTTAGCCATGTCCTCGCTGAGTCGGCTAAAGCGACTGGGAGATAGTTAGCCATGACTTTGTAATTTCCTCCAACTGCTCGGATTGCCAGAGTGTAGACCGTGAGCCAGGACTCAAGATTGGTCTTGCCGTCGTATTTTTCAATGCCTGTAGGCTTGAAACCCGATGGCCAGTCGACCTGTTGTAGCTCCTGGGTGAAGGCTGGTACTCCTTCATCTTCATGAGGGCTTCGGCTCTGCCTACGACGGCAAAACCGCTCATGGTGGAGGCTGAAGTGCTCGTTCTCGTCTTCCGATCGGTGTTGCTCGTCTTCCTCTCGTTCGCGGCACCGAGCATTGATGTCCTACCAAAGGTCATGCCGTAGTGGGCCTCGGAGATCCTGATTGTCCCGACGGTCACTTCGACGCCGCCGGTTGTTGTTGGGGTTGCCGAGTGACATTTGGCATGACTCTGTGTGTTGCCGACTAGAGCCGGCCGCTCGGCGTCGCTTTGAGGTGGATGAGACTGCCGCTGGGGAAGCCGACCGGTTGGTCGGTATGAGGGTATCGTCCGACTGTTGGTGCTACTGACATGCAGCAGCAGTAAGCATGGCTTTTATCCTTGCGATCGTCGGGGTGACCTGGTGATCAGGCCCGAACTGGAGTGTGTCCAGTAAAGTTGCAGTGGCCACGATGTTCTGTTGAGGAGTAACGAAGACGTCATGGTTGCTGACTCAAGTTCGGAGGATTTGTTGCTGAGCGGTTTGACTAGCCCTGCGTAGATCGTCGTTGCGGGCGTGCAGGCATCTTGCTTCTTCCTCCTGTTTTTCTCGTAGTCAGCAGGCCTCCTCCTCTTGTTGCTCGCGTAGTCGGCGTGATTCCTGAGTAGGAGTAGAGCCTTTGGATGCCATGAAGATTTCTCGTAGTGGAGAGAAGCTTGCCGAGCTGCTGTCCGACTTAGAGTCGGAATTCGATTGAGAGTCAAAGTCCAACTGAGAGTTGAAGTCAGAATAGTTGACGGAGGTGATTATAACTCCGACCTCCCTAGATCCTATCTCGACCGGCTCTGGGCCGTATCCGAGTCAAACACCAGGGGATCGTGTTTGCCGCGTCGGATATTGTTTGAAGATATCTGTGGCGTTGCCAAGTCTGCACAGGAGATTGACGACCTCCCCCCTTCCTAGCCCGACCCCGGCCGCCTCAAGGCCAAGTCCGAGTCGAACACCGAAGGGGAGGGTTGTCCCGAGACCCGGACCAGATGAAGATTGCTGCAGCATGTCGGCGACGGTTGCTGTGGTGTCGTGTGGGCCGACTGGCGCGGAGTTGGCTAGTTCCCTGGCAGATCGGATCGAGTCCGAGTCGGCCAAGGTGAGGTTGCCGAATTCGTCGATGATGAAGTCGAGGCTGCCGAACGTGATCGTGTCTCCGGAGGAGAACTTGCTGCTGTCGACTCCGGTTGTTGGATCCATCGAGCTTGTAGATGTAGATCTCGCCGAAGCCCCTACCTGGCACGCCAACTGTCGATGTTTTACACCAGCAATAAATATATGGGGCTACTCGGCGGATGGAAACTTGATGGATTGCAAAGGAACACGAGGAGTTTATACTGGTTCAGGCCCTCGATGTGAGGTAATACCCTACGTCCAGTTATAGTGTATTTTCCTTTCAGGATGTATGGTGGTGATTCTGGTGAACCAACTCAACCTGCCCTCAAGGGGCACCCTGCCTCCCCTTATATACTGGGGAACAGGGTTACAAGGTAGGAGTCCCAACCGGATTACGGCCAAGGGATCTCCTCTTAGAGATATAACGCACCCAACTAGGACTGTGTTTTCCTTATCGTACAAGACAAAGTCTATCGAGTGTGGCTATATCCCTAATTACAAGGCTAGGCCCATCCTCTATCCGAGTGGCTCATATGCTTATCATGAGGTACCCAGGGCCCATGGCACCCACACTGGCCAACGTGGTGTAACGTTGTTCAGTGAAGACTGGTTAACGTGGTGTAACGTTAATCAGTGGAGTCTGGTTATTGTGGTGTAACAGTAACCGGAGGAGTCTGGTGAACGTGGTGTAGCGTTCATCAGTGGAGACTGGTTGACGTGGTGTAACGTCAATCAGTTGGGGTTGGTTGGGCCTGGTTCACGTAGGTAATGTGAATCAGTGGAGAATTAATATTGTTAAATTAATCAACCTTTTATTGTTTGTGAACTACTATTGTTTACAACTGCTTTTACGCAAATGAGCCACCAGCCTCTCTTTGAAATCCCGTGCACAAATGCATCATTGGTGTGGCTTGCTAAGTACGGTGGGTGGTACTCAGCCTTGCTATTCCCCCTTTTCAGAAGTGAAGACCTTGGCTTATACCCCAGTTGAGCTTGCCTGCGGAGTGGAGCTGAAGTCATGCTAGTTTCGCCTTTCCGCTGTTGTTTTCTTCCGTGTGAGGATTAAGTGCATCTTCTGTAAGTATTTACGCTTTATTTACATTTGGATCTGTTTATTGATTTGTCATTTTGTGTACCCTGGCTTGATTCCTGGACAGGGATTTTAATACACAAAATAGTCTAGAAATTGGCTAAATTTCTGGGCGTCACAAGTTGGTATCAGAGCCAATCTTGACTGTAGGATAAGCCAAATGGTCAGACTTTAAGGACATCTTTTTTGAAAAATCTATTTGTAAAAATCTTCTTGCTCTCTCTCTTCTATGTTTGATTTTTCTCTCCTTACCCCTAATTAGAGGCAACAGAAGAAGGATTACCGACCTAGAATTTTCAACTTTGTTCTAGATGGCCAACAGAGAAAGTGTGTATCTTGGAAACAGTGGTTTCTCGGCAGAGATTCGCCGCATGGTTGCCGAAATTGGTTACGAGTCTTTGCCAATGTACCACCACACAATTGCCAGCAATGGAACAGACTTCGGTTGCAAGATCATGGCGACTCTCGACTCCAACCGGGAAGATCTCCCTCGACTCGTTTACGCCGCTGAAGCTAATCATTTCCTACCTGCTCGAGAAGAAGCTGATGCCCCTCAGCCGAAGAAGTCAAAGAAGCTCTCCGATTAACTTCCTAAAGGCTAAGCTGCACCCTCAAGAATAGTTTTCACGTTTAGTTTAGTCACGTGTGTTAGCTTGCTTGTTAGTGTGCTGATACTTGCTCCTTTTGTGCTTGTGTGCTTGGGTAGCATATGGCGTATGTCAGCTGGTGATATGGCCATACTAGTTTGGCAGTGTAATAATCAACACTCTATATTCATTACAGTTCAGTGATAATTTAAATATTTAGTAAAGAAGATGCCCTCTCTCTCTCTCTCTTTGCTCTATACCTTCTCTCCCTGTTGATTTCTCCACCACAAATGGACAATTTTATACATGTGATAAGAAGAAAGAGATTATATTGGCCTAAAATGCCAATACACTGAAAGGCTGTAGAAGTTCAATTCACTAGAGCAGTACACATTGGGTCCGAATACATCGATCGTGCGGATGGGTGCTAACTATGTCACTTATACTGGCACAAGGGGGTTATGTCCTTAAAACTTTAAATATATCATATACTTCCAAAACTATCACATAAAATAATAATTTCATATAATATTCAACATGTTCATAATAAGCAGGATTAACCTAGAGTTATCAAAGATATATATTAGGCTCAACTCAAGGCATGGCATTACATTTATAACAATATCAAATAAAAGGTGTTATCTATTTCAAAATACTTTAGAAAATTAACTCATGTATCCTATTTAAGTACTTCAAGGTAGTACTCTACCCAAAATATGATCTAGCTCCAGATTGGGTTCAATTATTGTTCAAAGGATGCATGACTTGCCTTCGGGATCGGCGTAGTTGTACTAATCGTCTCCTCCTATGACTGCGTAGGCGTATGCGTCAGCTGCGGACTCGGATTCCTCGATTGGATCTGCTGCGGTGGAATCTATCGATACACAAATAAAATAAATAAGCGAATAATTCCAAATAAATACCAAAAATTCAGAAAGTGCACAAGATATTAAAAGAGGAATTATGGAAGAAATTTGGGATTTTTCTAAAGTCGCATCGAGTGGAAACCCTAGAGCCAAAATGAGGGTTTCGTCAACGGATGCTCGGATCGTGACGAAACTGGCACGGATGGATTCGGAATAATTCAAGGAGTTAGGAAAAGGTCTCGGATTTTTGTTCTGAGGTCAAACGGTCACTGAACTAGTCAAACGAGGTAATTAACGGATTTTTGGAATTATCTTTTAAGGGTTGGTTCTTCGGTTTTCTCTGGTTCAAGGAACCCGATGGCGGTTCAGGGCTGCCGACGGCGAGAGAGGCCGAGGAGCGACGAAGTGGGGCCGGTTCCGGGGTCTAGAGGCCGAGGCGACTCCATTCGCAGGGTCTACTGTAGCTGGGGAGGCGGTGGCAAGGCCGGCGTCGACGGCCAAATCATGGCGGCGGCGGCAGACCATGACGACGGCGCTTCAGCGAGCTGGCGGCGGGGCGAGGCGGTATAGAAGCATCAGTGTGCCATGGGGAAGCTGATGGTGGAGGTGGCTTGAGCTAGGAATGCCTGATGCGGCGGCCAGGAAAGGGGCGGCGCGGCGCGACGGCACCGACATCGTTCTGGCGGTAGAGCGGCAGTGGAAGGAGAGGGGTAAGAGGCTCCTGGACTTGGGGAAGGAGATGGATACCTCAATTTTGGGGAACAGGCAACAATGGTATCAAATTTTCAGGATTGAGCAGAGGTGGCCGAAGCTAGCAATCTTCTCTGTTTGACTCCGGCAGCGGTGAACGGCGTAGCAGGGGCCGGGGCGGCTTCAAGGAGATGGGAGAGGAGGTGGAGGCTGTCCCGTTTGCTGTTGGTGTCGGCCGATGAAGGAGTTTGCAGGGAGAGATAGAGGAGAAGACAGAGATGGCGGCGGTGTTGGCGAGCTCGAGCTATGCTTGGCTAGTTGAGGCCGAGCTCAAGCTGCGGTTGGACACATGAAGCAGCCGCATGTACAGCGATCGGCAGCGGCGGCCAGCGCTCACACGCATGAACGCGAAGCAGAGATAGAGGAGACAAAAAAAAGAGACGGTTGGGAGTTGGGCCGGCCTGGGCTGGCAGGCCAGAAGAAGAGAGAAAAGAAAGAGAAAAAAAAGGCGACCGGGCCGAGAGAAAACGGATCGACGACAAGCGAAAGAAAAATGGGCCAATGACCCGAGAATAACGCAGACTCGTTTGTGAAGATTTAGGATGAATGGATTGATGGATGAATCGCATTTATGAGAAAATAGAAAAGAAAAAGAAAAAGAAAACGAAGAAGCAATTACGACGAACGAAGAACAACATTTTAAAATTGAATGAAACAATAAACTCGACGTGGATTTTTAAAAATACACAAAAATAAAAACGGTTTTAAAATTTAGTTATTTTTTAGAGCTGTTACATAAGGGATGTGGCAGCCAACACGGCGAATGGTAGAAAAAGTTAAGAGCAACATGGTGAAAGGTGGGCTGGAAGCTTCGGTGCTGATCTCGGCTGTCTCAAGGAGGCAAAACACGTTAGGTTAAGGAACCTGTTTATGGTGTCGTTGGAGGTAGAGGAAGAGAGAGGTGAGATGATGATGGCAGAATGGATTTGGACCAGAAGAACAACTCCGGAGTCTCGCTACGGCAACAACAAGAGAAGGGGAAGTGAGGGGAAAACCTCACTACTCCCTAGCAGTGCTGATGGTAAGGGGGAGAGGACGGAGACGACATGCAGCAATGGATCAGGCCATTGGCCGAAATGATGTCTGGTGGGATAATTTAGGAGCGAGCCCTTTGACTCGATTCTAATCTAATTTTGGTTTCTGGAACAGACCGATCTGATTTCGGGCACTGCCTGTCTTGTTTTTTCTCCTCAATCCCATGCGCGACGGATGATGGACAAAAGTAAGAAGCACTACATATATTTTTTAAGTAGGTATTAGACTTTTACCAAAATTAGATATATATGTTGTGATGTGCACTTTCGGAAACACCCGCTACTCCACCCAACACATCTCCGTAGATTGCAGTACATAGGTAATTAAGAAAGACAAAAAGGTGTGGAATATAACATAGATTACTTAACATTTCAAATTAAATAGGGATATCGTGACTATTTCAAATAAATGTACACGAACAAATCAATAAATACATTTTTCCCTTTCGGAGAGCACGTTTGATGCATCTAACTAATGAAAGATTTTCCCTAAAAAAAACTAATGAAAGATTTACTGTGTGTTTTGTACATTGCTAAAGAAAGATTAATTAAAGAAAATATAAGAGGAGTGCAAATTAATTAAAGCACGTGTTGTGCTCCTGTTGGCAATGGATTGATCGATGTGATGGAACCAACTGGGGTCACGCACACGTCCATGGGCCTTTACCACGGCGAACTCTTCCTATCCTATTTGCAGGCCTGCATTCCCATGGACGACATAAATCAGAATAACTGAAGGGGCGGGCCTCGCGCATATGCCAGAATACCACCAAACTGAGTTTGACGCGGACGCAAGCGAGGGAACCGAACGGATCCATGACGCAAAACGAAACCGAGTCTACACAGGGCGGGCGTCGCGCGGGTCGGACTGAGCACGGAAGAAATACTGTTTGTTTTTTAACACTAGAGATAGAGATAGAGACTTGCGATATGTTGTATAAATTAAAGCCTAATAATATGAATTTTGATAAATTTAATTGATATTTTGTAAATTTGAGTGAACTTATTTACATTATTTTTAATCCACCTTATTTTAAATAATATTTTCGTATGATTGTAGGGTCCGATTACTGGTTTCTAGGATTATATGGAAGTACATAGTAGAACAGGATACTATGAAAATTAGAATATTAGATAGGATCGATATCGTTTTGACTTAATAGAATGTTATGATACGTATTGGGATTCTGACAACTTGATACTACTTGCCACTCAGTTTTGTACCGCTCTACTAGCCTATATGTTCTGTACTGCTCGATAGTCATCCCTTCACCCAACTCTCCCTTAGCCTCTGTTGACTTTACGACAGTGCTGGATAGCCGACAGCTGGCCAAATCTCTGCTTCTTGAGGCATTTTGACTTTCTGACCTTTCTCGGTTCTGTAGTGGCTACCATGTCACGTCCCAAATAGACTGTCCGTGAAGGATGAGTTCGGACCGTGCAATGAATCTGTAACTTATACTAGTCTCAGAAATATAGTGTTGGCACAATAGTCGATAGAATCATCACGGCACAACTTGTCTTTATTAATAGACATAGTCTTACATCCAAGTTAGAACTGCGAACATACCCCGAGTTCATAACGATACATTAGCAAAAGAACAAAAAGCGGAAACTAGCCCAAAGCCACAAGCGCGACTCGAGAACTACACCGAAATCCTAAAACTCCTCGAAACCAACGTACTCTTGGTAGAACTCCTCGTCCGTTGGAGCCAGCTCGTCTTCCGCCACTGGGAGGAATAGATACGTATATATAGAGTAAGGGTGAGTACTAGCGTACTCAACAAGTCATGGGAACTTAGGTGGTAAATGCAAGCTTCAAAGGATGGCTGATTGTTTTGCAATTTGTTTCATTTAAATTGCTTTCAGAATAGTCTAAGTGTGTTTCTCAACAATCAGGACAAGGTGTGGTCTCGCCTGGATTAGAGTGATTTGTATCAATCTTTAAATTGGTGTAACTCTCAAGAGTTGGCCTCAGGGATCTAGCTCCACCGGCTGATCCAATATTTTCGGGCCCACAGCCCGGCTGTCCTCGACAGCATCACACCATTTCCGAAATCGGATTCTCAATCCACAAACATCTTTTGCAAACAGTTGTCAAACAAAACTACGCTAAGAAATCACCTCACATCCGCCTATGACTACGGGCACGGCTGTTCAAACAGTTTAAACCTCTGTAGAGGGGGTACACTTTACCCACACGTTGCGACTTACCCTATCACCTAGCTCGCGACTGAACGAACACGACTGGTGACTAGGGGTTTTCGCCATAAGGCGTTTCCGGAGTCCACCCAGGTTATCCCATGCCAACTGGAGGGGTCCACGGCCAATCACAGGGTAGGTCCTCGATCATGCTGTACTAGGAACCCCGGAGGCAACCCCGACGCCCTTCCGCACGATCCACAGTCCATTGGCACGCAAGGCGTCCCTAGGCGACACGTTACTCCGCCAGGAGTTATCCCATATCACTCCTGTGGTTGTACTGTTGTATGTTCGGATGAAATCCCAAAGGAGTCAGTCCTTAGCTGCCGTGTGGAAGACTCGTCCTGCTGGCACGATCCCCGCACCGTGGTTTTCGCAAATCATTTTATTTTTAAGGCACCGACCTAGGTGTCGGGTTTTTTAATGTTTCGTAAACCCAATTTTACCCATCGTAGATATTTTTAAATTTGATAGACGATCACCGGTACCACGCCTATCGGCACGGATACCGGGATCTGTCAAGGAAGGTGACAAGGATGTTTAAGGGAATCGCAATCAACCAAGAAAGTCATGCAGCAAAGGGGTTGGCGGCCTGTCAGTCGTCTTGCGACCGCGGCCGAGAATTTAGTTACAGTGTAACCTAGGTATTGCGATTTGGCAAATAAAATACTTAGTTCGGTAATTATGGGCACGAGATGATCAAATGTGACTTGCTTTGCTCAAGGCTTGCAACTTCGTCTTCGAAATGTGCGTCTTGAGACTCCTCGGGCTCCGAAAGTACACGCATTACGAAGAAAAACAATAAAAAGACTAGTATAATAGTCCTATTAGGGCTTTCTCAGTATGCTACCGGAAAGATCTTATTTTTAGAAAATTTCTGGAACTAGAATGGAGTCAATCAGACGATCGGATGAAAAGATATTGATTTTTGAAAGTTTATGCATTTTCTGGGATATTAGAAATGAATTTAGAATTGATTTTCTCCGTTATTCGCTTCCTGGGCCGCTGCCAGGCGGGGCCCAGCTGGCAGTTGCACAGTGGCGCGAGCAAGTGCAGAGAAGGATGGGAGCTGGGCCAGCCCAGAGCGAGGCGGCCCAGTTGGCCGGGAGGTGTGCCGACCTGACAGGTGGGGCTGATTGTGCAGGCGGGGCCCACTGTCTATCACGGGTCCACGGCGGAATGGGTTTACGGAGAAGCGCGTTCCTGGGAAGCAGTGGACGGGGAGTACTTTGAGGTTCACGGTACTCCGGCTCGGAACGGGCCCACATGCAGACATAAGCTCTTGTTGAGCCGAGCGCACGGATGACAAGGGAAAATGGCGTGCACATAGTTGCGCGCAAGCGGGAGGATGAAGAAAAACAATGTTCCAAATCGAACGGTCGGCGGTGACGGTTCTCGTCGGAGGGATTCACCGGCGAAGAGATGGCAACGTGGGCACGGACGGGGAGCAGAGGTCACCAGGAGTTAATCCACCGGTTCGGATTTGCCGGGGACGGTTTGATGAGGGAGTATTTTGAGGGCTCACAGAGGCGACGCAAATTTGGGTACTTTGCCCTCGAAGCTCCGGGGAACGATTTGGTGTGTCGGGGGCTTCTCGGCAGGGTCCCGAAGGGATTCCCGGAGAGGAAGAGGACCGCGGGCAGCGCTACTTGGCTGGCGTCGTTGTACCGCATGATGGCAAGGCGGCGATCGAGGATGGGGTGCCTACGGGGCGCCTAACTCCCCCAGGGGTGGCTAGCGGTCTTGCACGATGATTAAGGGAGGGACAGAGGGGAAGTCCGAGAAGGAAGATCTACCGCAACCGGAGAGGCGTAGTGACGAATGCCGGCGGCACGAACGTGATCGTTAGTGCCTCGGCGTGAGGAAGGCAGGTCAGAGGGAGCCCGGGGTGACGATGGTGATCCTCGGGACCCCACCGGTGGTTCGACGCAAGCCAAGGAGAAAGACGCCGTGGTGTTCAGCGTCGAGGTGATTTAAAAGCGGCGATGGCAGCGGAGGTTTGGGAAGAACCAGACGAGGAGAGCGGAGGGGGTTTTTGTAGGCGCGGCTGGCCACGAGGCTTAGAGGGGAAGGAAAAGGGGTCTTCTCCTGGAGTGGTCAAGCGGAGGTTGTTGTAGTGACGTCAGCGACCTCTGTCTGTCGGCGGTAGCGGCCAAGCAACGAGGAGCTGTGTCCGGCTCAGGATGAAAAAAAGGAGAAAGCGGAGCGTGAAAGGGGAGGCTTTGGGGTTTCCGATTCCGAGAGAGGGCGCGCAGCAGACCAGCGCAGGGGCTCCGCGCCTTGGCGGCTTGCGGCGGTCCAAGGTGACGCGAGCGAAAAAGGAAAAGTGGCTCGCGAGTTTGGAGCGGTGCGGCGACAGAGCGGTGACGGTGGCGTACTCGGCGGTCGGCGACGGCGGGCCGAGCGCGGGCAAGAGCGAGGGGAATCCAAGGTCGCCGAGCGAATTTGAAAATCGGCGACGGCGTTTGGCCGGTGAGAGAGAGAGAGAGAAAGAGAGGAAGGAATGGACGTCGGGTGACGATGAACAGCGCTCTCGCCCATTTTCGCCGGACGCCAATGCGGGGGAGGAACGACACGTGGCTGCGCCAGGGAGACAAGTGGGCCGAGGAAAAATAAATACCGAACAGGAACGGGCCGGGGAGAACGTAGGCCCAAGGGGGAACAGTAGGTTTTCACCATTTTCTAGATTTGAGGAGATAAGTTTTCTTTTGGATTTATTTGAAGGAAAATAAATTAGGAATTTAATTTTGTAGTATTGTGAGTTTATTGGAAGAAAGGAGGATAATTTTGCAATGGCGGATTGGGTAATTTTTCGAGGGCGCCGGTGTATTTTCTCGGAATCGGTTCCCAGGAGATGAGTTGATCACTGGTTGCAGAATTGATCCCACGAGGGAAAACAAGATCACGACACATGGCACGGCACAATTTAATTTGATTTTCACAATTACGGATTTTTATTAAATTATGTTTTATGCCTAAACACTAGGGCGTTACAAACCAACCCCCCTAACAAGAATCTTGACCCCGAGATTCCGAACCTAAGGGAGCAGCTGCGGAAACTCCGCACGGAGATGATCATCGCGTTCCCAGGTTGCCTCGTCTTGTGAGTGGTTGCTCCACTAAACCTTGTAGAACTTGATCGTCTTCCTGTGGGTCTGCCGTTCAGCTTCTTCGAGGATTCGGACTGGATGTTCTTTGTAGGTCAGGTTCCTCTGTAGATCCATGGTTTCGAGGGGCACTTGTTCTTCTGGCAAGCGGAGACATTTCTTCAACTGCGACACATGGAACATGTTGTGTACATCGGCCAATCCTTCTGGTAGCTCTAGCTGATAGGCCACTTCGCCACGTCTGGCAGTGATCAGGTATGGTCCGATATAACGGGGTGCCAACTTGCCGGACATCCCGAATCTCTTTAAACCACGGAGAGGGGATACCTGCAGGTATACATGGTCGCCTTTTTCGAACTCAAGATCTCTCCTGCGGTTGTCGGCGTAGCTCTTTTGTCGGGTCTGCGCGAGCTTCAATCGTTCTCGGATGATCTTAACTTGTTCTTCAGCGGTTTTAAGTATTTTCGGACCAAACAACTGTTTCTCTCCCACATCTGTCTAACAGAGAGGGGTACGGCACTTGCGTCCAAATAGTGCTTTGTTCGGGGCCATCTGAATACTGGATTGGTAGCTTTTGTTGTACGAGAACTCAGCATAGGGGAGACAACGATCCCAAGTGCCTTCAAAGTCAATCACACATGCTCTCAGCATATCTTCCAGAATCTGATTGATGCGTTCTGTCTAACCATCTGTCTGTGGGTGGTAAGTGGTGTTGAAATTTAGATTGGTGTCCAAGGCTTCATGCAGTCGGTGCCAGAATCGGGAGGTGAATTGAGTTCCTCGATCGGATACTATTTTCTTCGGACATCCATATCGGCAAAAAACTTGTGTCATGTATAAGTCTGCCAATTTCTTCCCGTTATACATGGTCTTGACTGGCGCAAAGTGGGCAGCCTTAGTGAGGTGATCCACTATGACCCATATGGAGTCATAGCTGCTGGGTGTTCTGGGTAAACCGACAATAAAATCCATGCCGATTTCCTCCCACTTCCATTCGGGAATCTTGAGCGGTTGTAGGAGACCAGCAGGCTTCTGATGCTTTGCTTTAACTCTATGGCATATGTTGCACAAGGCCACATATTCCGCCACATCTCGTTTCATGCCTGACCACTAGAAGTACTCCTTAATATCTTGATACATCTTTGTACTTCCAGGGTGGATGGAGTATTCTGATTCGTGCGCTTCTCTTAGAATGAGATCTCTTAATTTCTTTTGTGCGTGTACGCAGATGCGCGGACCAAACTAGACGGTTCCCTTGTCATCTATTGTAAAACCGTTGACTTCTTTCTTTAAGACTTTAGCCTTGAGATTCTTGATTCCTTCATCTTGTAACTGGGCTTCTCTGATTTGAGCCTCTAGGGTAGGCTGCACCATTAAACTAGCCAGAGTGCCTGCAGGTATCAGGGTTACTCCTAGTTTCGACAAATCGTTGTTCAACTGATCTTGTTTTGATATGACCTGGGCAGCATTGCAGTAAGTCTTTCGGCTTAGGGCATCAGTGACCACATTGGCCTTGCCCGGGGGGTAGTGGATTTGGAGATCGTAATACTCGATTAACTCCAACCATCATCTTTGTCTCATGTTTAACTCATTCTAGGTAACAACGTACTTCAGGCTTTTGTGATCAGTATAGACTTCACATCTGTTGCCAATCAGGTAGTGACGCCATATCTTGAGAGCGCGAACTACTACGGCTAGTTCCAGGTCGTGAGTCGGGTAGTTGGTTTCATGCGGTCTGAGCTGCCTGGAAGCGTAAGCAACTACTTTTCGATCTTGCATCAGGACGCAACCCAGTCCTTGTCGGGATGCATCACAGAAGATCTCAAAGTCCTTTCGTAGATCTGGTAGGGTTAGCACCGGAGTAGATGTCAACCTCTTCTTGAGTTCTTGGAAACTGCGTTCGCATGCTGGGGTCCATTCAAACTTCTTTTCCTTCTTTAACAGTTCAGTCATGGGTTTAGCCAACTTGGATATACCTTCTATAAATCTTCTGTAATATCGGGCTAATCCCAAAAAACTGCGGATTTCAGGCACGCTTCTTGGAGTTCCATGCCATGACGGATTCTATTTTATTGTGGTCAACTTCAATGCCTTTGGTAGAGATGACGTGACCGAGGAAAGCCACTTTGTTAAGCCAGAATTTGCACTTGGAGAATTTGGCGTAGAGTATATGCTCTCTTAGCTTACCCAGAACAAATCTCAAATGTTCAGCATGTTCTTCTGCGTTCTTGGAGTAGATCAGAATGTCGTCGATGAAGACAACCATGAACTTGTCGAGGTACTCCATAAAGATCTTGTTCATGAGATTCATAAAGTAAGCTAGTGCGTTGGTGAGTCCAAAGGACATGACGGTGTACTCGTACAGGCCATAGCACGTTGAGAAGGCAGTCTTGGGTATATCTTCTGGTCTGATCTTCAGCTGGTGATATCCGGATCTCAGATCTATCTTGGAGAAAACTTTGGCTCCTTCCAACTGGTCGAACAGATCATCTATCCGTGGAAGGGGATACTTGTTCTTTATGGTAACTTCGTTCAGAGCTCTATAATCCACAACCATGTGCTTGGAACCATCCTTTTTCTTAACCAATAGCACGGGTGCTCCCCATGGAGACGTGCTGGGACGCACATATCCTTTTTCTTGGAGTTCTTTGATTTATCTCTTTACTTCCGCAAATTCGTTGGCTGCCATTCTGTATGGTCTCTTGGCAATAGGTGTTGTTCCAGGGGCAAGGTCAATGGAGAACTCGATTTCTCGATCCGAGGGCATGCCGGGCAGATCTTCCGGAAACACGTCAGGGTACTCGTTGACTACCAGTACTGCTTCCAAGGGCACTGCTTGCAGACATGAACGAAGACTTGTTTTCCCGAAGTTGCAAACGGGGTGAACTGTACTCGTATCCCTTGTGGATCTTACAGAACTATTGTTCTTTCGGCACAGTTTATCTGTCCTTTGTACTTAGACAACCAATCCATCCCAAGAATCAGGTCTAGGCTCTGGGAGTCTAGGACTATAGGGTTAGCCTGGAATCTAACTCCTCCAATTTCCACGCAGACTTTCGGGCATAGTTTAGTTGCCCTTATATCCCGTCCAGGGGAATGTACGACCAAAGGTACCCTTAGGTTGTGGGTTTCCCAACCATTTCTTTGCACGAAATCTTGAGATATGAAGGTATGTGAAGCTCCGGAATCGAACAGAACAATTGCGGGCGTCGAGTTAACAGAAAATGTACCCATCACCACGTCAGGAGCTTCCTAGGCGGTTTCAGCCTGGATATGGTTCACTCGAGCTCATCCGAAGTGGTTGATGGACGCGCGCGAACTCTGTCCACTTGCTGGGGGAGCAGGGAGGGATGGTGCAGATGTAGGAGCCTTAGCTGTACTGGCATTGGACTTGGTAGGGGCTGGGTTTCCCTGATTCTGAGGACAGTTTCTGGAGTAGTGTCCCAAGTTACCACAGGTGAAGCACTTCATTGAAGCCAAGTTGGTATGAGCCTTGGTCTAAGTGTTGAAAGTGGTGGCGCTATTTACTCCCGCATTGCTACTGAAAGTGCGCTATTGTGGCTGCTGAGCTAGGCAAGGGGTCAGTGGACGGGGAGTGGAACCGGCAGAGCGATTGCCTTGCACATTCGGGTGATGATACTAGAGAGGATGTCCCACACGAGGGCGAGGTACTCCACGGGGTGGGTTCCCGGTGTGAGCGGACTTGCGCTTCTTGTACTCTTCAGTTGCTTCCTTTCTAGCATCCTCTAACAGCAAGGCTTTGTTGATCATGTGCTGGAATGTGGGGAAATCATGAGTGATCAGCTGGATCCTCAATTCCACTGCAATTTCCTTCAGGAACTTCCTTATCTTCTTCTTGTCAGTATTCACTTCTTTTGGTGCATACCGAGCCAATTTGTTGAAGTGACTCAGGTGTTCATTCACACTTCCAATCCCTTGTTTGAGCTTGTTGAATTCCTCCTTCTTCATGTCGATGGTGCTCTCGAGCACGTGCGCAGAGCGAAATGCATCAGCAAACTCTGCCCACTCAATGTTGGTAGCATCTGGGTGAGCAGTGCAATAATTCTCCTATGTTCGGTCTCTGACACCTAGTCTTCAACTTGCACTTCCTGACTGTTCTCAAAACCGAGACATTCGGAACTCTGACTGCACAGCGCGGACGGCCGGCGGTGTTGTTCTGACGGTGTTGGCCTGCCATCTAATCTCTTAGAAAAGGGGTGGGGTAAGAGTGAGATCAGCAGTTAAGGGAGGAGAAATAAACAACGTAACAACAGATGCCATGCACTAATCAAAAATCGGTTTTCTGAAACCAGAAACATCCCTAAAACAACTGGTGTGGTCAAGTCGCAAAGCTGCGCCAAGCTTCACTGAACGCACACCACAACAACACGGACTACCAAACAACACCCCTGCAAACGCACTCACGCACTACCATGCCATGACTCCAAAAGAGTTGACGGCAGTACAAAAGGTCTGACTGAGCACTCCAGTCTCACACACACACACACTACTGTAGCTCCTCGGACTGGCCGGCGTCGGTAGTAGGCTCGTCGGTCGAAGAGACATCGATCGGTGCATGGGGCGAGTACGCTAGAACCTGTCGAGAGGGACCCGCAGTAGGCCCTACCAGAGTAGGAGTGAAGCATAACACCGTGGTGGAGGGACCCGCAACGCTCTTGCGAGCGGTGTGAATTAGATGGAGTCCACGGCAACTGACGACTAGAGAGTAGCCTGGGGTGTAAGGTGGGCTACGGCGGTGTGGGCGTGGCGAGAAGTAGGGCGAGTAGGGCAAGCGAGAACTGGGAGTGTGTGTCCACTGGAATGTCTGCAGAGCCGTGAGAGTTGTAGAAGGACTAGGCGAGAGAGTGGCACAGGCGGCCCGAGTCCCAGGAGGCGGTGTCCACGGAGGTGGCACCCTCCTCAGCGAGGCGGCGCTCGAGAGTGGCACTGTGGCGAGTGAGCGCGCGGTAAGCCTCCAGGAGCAAGTCAAGCTGGGTAGCCTGAGCGTCTGACAACTCCACGAGTCGAGTCAAGGCAGGATGTGACGCGCGGTAGGGGCAAGGGTAGTGAGTGTCGGTGCGGCCACTGGGTAGAGGAGGGAACAGGCAAAAAGCTGAACCGGTGAGACTACTCACGTAAGTGTGGGCCAGGCGGCGGAGTGCCGTCCAAGCCACTGCCTGGTAAGCCAGCTGAGCGGTGGGAAGAGTCCTGGTGAAGGTGTAGGGGTGAAGACCGATCCCGTGGGTGCCTCCACGAGGGTAGATGTGGACAGTGAGCTCACAGCAAGGAGGCTAGCCGAGCAAGGTGTAACCAGCGTACTCAGGAAGGGTGAAGCCCAGGAATCCTACCATGACGCGTGGTTGGTCGACGCAACCACCCTCTCCCGCACCATGGGAGGAAATGGTCTGACTAGCGGCCATCTACAATTTTGAGGGGGAAGAGAAGTCAGTAACTATTTTTGATAAATTCTAAAATAAAAGAAGCTGCAAGAAGATCCTAGACTTTTCGCACATATCTTTTTATGAACGTTTCGTCCGTACGGTCTTCCTACATGTAGGGTTTCGTCCTAGGGCTGAACTGGTGCTCTGATACCATCTTTTGTCACGCCCCAAACTGAACTTCTGTGAAGGACGAGTTCGGACCGTGCAATTAACCTGCAACCTGTACTAGTCCCAGGAATATAGTGTTGGCACAACAGGTGATGGAACCATCATGGCACAACTTGCCTTTATTAATAGATATAGTCTTACATCCAAGTTGGAACTGCGGATATACCTTGAGTTCACAACGATTCATTAGCAAAAGAGCGGAAAGTGGAAACTAGCCCAAAGCTACAAGCGCGACTCGGGAACTATGCCGAAACCCTAAAACTCCTCGAAACCAGCCTGCTCCTGGAAGAACTCCTCGTCCATTGGATCCAGCTCGTCTTCCGGCACTGGGGGGAATAGATACGTATATATAGAGCAAGGGTGAGTACTAGCGTGCTCAACAAGTCATGGGAGCGTAGGTGGTTAATGCAAGCTTCAAAGGATGGCTGGTTGTTTTACAATTTGTTTCATTTAAATTGCTTTCAGAATAGTCTAAGTGCGTGCTTCTCAACAATCGGGGCAAGGTGCGGTCTCGCCTGGATTGGAGTGATTTGTATCAATCTTTGAGTTGGCGCAACTCTCAAGAGTTGGCCTCAGGGATCTAGCTCCACCGGCTGATCCAACATTTTTGGGCCCGTAGCCCGGCTGTCCTCGACAGCATCACACCATTTCCAAAATCGGATTCCTAATCCGCAAACATCCTTTGCAAACAGTTGTCAAACAACACTACGCTAAGGAATCACCTCACATCCGCCCATGACCGTGGGCATGGCTGTTCAAACAGTTTAAACCTTTGCAGAGGGGGTACACTTTACCCACATGACACGACTTACCCTATCACCTAGCTCGCGACTGAACAAACACAACTGGTGACTAGGGGTTTTTGTGACAAGGCGTTTCCGGAGTCTACCCAGGTTACCCCATGCCAACTGGAGGGGTCCACGACCAATCACAGGGTAGATCCTCGACCATGCTATACCAGGAACCTAGGAGGCAACACTGACGCCCTCCCGCATGATCCACAGTCCATTGGCATGCAAGGCATCCCTAGGCGATACGTTACTCTGCCAGGAGTTATCCCATATCACTCCTGTGGTTGTATTGTTGTATGTTCGGATGAAATCCCAAAGGAGTCGGTCCTTAGCTGCAGTGCAGGAGACTCGTCCTGCTGGCACGATCCCCGCACCGCGGTTTTCGCAAATCATTTTATTTTCAAGGCACTGACCCAGGTGTTGGGTTTTTTAATGTTTCGTAAACCCAATTTTACCCATCGTAGATATTTTTAAATTTGATAGGCAATCACCAGTACCACGCCTGTCAGCACGGATATCGGGATCTATCAAGGAAGGTGACAAGGATGTTTAAGGGAATCGCAATCAATCAAGGAAGTCATGCAGGAAAGGGGTCGACGGCCTGTCGGTCGTCTCGTGACCGCGGCCGAGAATTTAGTTACAGTGTAACCTAGGTATTGCGATTTGGCAAATAAAATACTTAGTTCCGTAATTATGGGCGCGAGATGATCAAAGGTGACTTGCTTTGCTCAAGGCCTGCAGCTTCGCCTTAGAAATCCGCGTCTTGAGACTCCTCAGGCTCCGAAACTACACGCGTTATGAAGAAAACAATAAAAAAGACTAGTATAATAGTCCTATTAGGGATTTGTCAGTGTGCCACCAGAAAGATCTTCTTTTTAGAAAATTTCTAGAACTGGAACGGAGTCAATCTGACGATCGGATGAAAAGATATTGATTTTTGAAAGTTTATGCATTTTCTAGGATATTGGAAATAAATTTAGAATTGATTTTCTCTGTTATTCGCTTCCTGGGCCGCTGCCAGGCGGGGCCCAGCCGGCAGTCGGACAGCGGCGTGTGCAGGTGCAAAGAAGGATGGGAGCTTGGCCGGCCCAGAGCGAGGTGGCCCAGTTGGCCGTGAGGTGTGCACGACCTGACAGGTGGGGCTGATTGTGCAGGCGGGGCCCACTGTCTGTTGCGGATCCACGGCGGAATGGGTTTATGGAGAAGCACGTTCCAGGGAAGCGGTGGACGGGGAGTACTTTGAGGTTCACGGTACTCTGGCTCAGAACGGGCCCACGTGCAAACACGAGCTCTTGTTGAGCCGCGCGCACGGACAACAAGGGAAAACGACATTCACATAGTCGTGCACAAGCGGAAGGATGAAGAAGAAGAGGAGTGTCCGAATCGAACGGCTAGCGGCGACGCCGCTCAACGGAGGGATTCACCAGGGAAAAGATGGCGACGTGGGCACCGACGGGGAGCGGAGGTCACCGGGAGTTAATCCACCGGTTCGGATTTGCCGGGGACGGTTTGATGATGGAGTATTTTGAGGGCTCACCAAGGCGATGCAAATTTGGGTACTTTGCCCTCGAAGCTTCGGGGAACGATTCGGTGTGTCGAGGGCTACTTGGTAGGGTCCCAAAGGGATTCTCGGAGAGGGAGAGGACCGTGGGTGGCGCTACTTGGCTGGCGTCATCGTACCGCTTGACGGCAAGGCGGCGATCGAGGATGGGGTGACTACAGGGCGCCTAACTCCCCCAGGTGTGGCTAGCGGTCTTGCACGATGATTAAGGGAGGGGCAGAGGGGAAGTCCGGGAAGGAAGATCGACTGCAACTGGAGAGGCACAGTGACGAACGCCGGTAGCATAAACGTGATCATTCGTGCCTCGGCGTGAGGAAGGCGGGTCAAAGGGAGCCCGGGTGACGATGGCGATCCTTGGGACCCCCCCGGTGGTTCAACGTGAGCGAGGAGAAAGACGCCGCGGTGTTCGGCGTTGTCACACCCCGATCTAGCACCGCCGTACAACAGTGTCAAATAGGGCGTGCCGCATGATTTCAGCGCGAACTGCCTTCCCACGGAACCGCGATACCGATACCAGTCCCAGGACATAGCGCTGGTATCCATGGCAATCAGACGTGCATCATTGCAGTACCTTAAGTAAATAATAATTAAATAGACTTATACCTTAACTTACGTTGCAGTTTCGGAGCAAGTCGGAGACAGCAACGAACAACACAGAGGCAGTGGCAGCAACGAAACAGCGGACTAAGTCCCAACACACAGGCAACGGCTGGGAACCAGGACAAAACCCTAATCTTCACTTCTCTGCAACTCCAGCATCCAGCTCCCGGCAGAGAACTATATATATAGAGCAAGGGTGAGTACTTACGTACTCAGCAAGACAGGGAAACTTAGGTGGTTGTTGCAGGCTTCAAAGAGAGGCTGGATATTTTACAATTCCTTTTTGTTGAAATCTTTTTAAATCTGCTAGTGTGTGCTTCTCAACAATCAAGACGAGGCGAGTCTCGTCCGATCGGAGTGAAAGATGCATCAATCTTTATTTCTCCAGTTTTCACAATCAAGAATCACATTAAACGGCTTCCCGAGCCAAAGCATTTTCCCGGACTTCCCGAGTCCTGCTGTACATGACAGCCAAGCCATTTCATTGGATCTCTAGCATCCTTAATGGTGCCTCCTTCTCACAATTCCCAAAACCACACATGCATTTGCAAACAAGGTGAAATAAAACTACGCTAAGGAATCACCTCACATCCGCCCATGACCATGGGCACGGCTGTTCAAATAGTTTAGACCTCTGCAGAGGAGGTACACTTTACCCACACGACGTGACTCACTCTAGCCACCAGCTAATGCGGAGCAGGCACGATTGGTAGCCTAGAGGTTTTCGCGGCAAGGCAATTCCCTAGCCCTCTCAGGTTACCCTATGCCAACTGGAGGGGTCCTCAAGACCAATCACAGGGTAGGTCCCAGACCATGCTGTACCAGGAACCCAGGAGGCAACCTCGATGCCCTCCCGTAGATCTATAGTCCAATGGCACGCAAGGCGTCCCTGAGAGTCTAGTTACTCAGCCAGGGGCTTCCCAATTCACCCATGTGGTTGTACTGTCATATGCTCAAATGAAATTCCGAAGGAATCGGTACTTAAAGCGACCACACAAGCATCACCCACACCAAATCGGCCTTGTGTCATGAATCTCCATTTTACAATTCATTTTGCTTTCACAAGGCACTGACCCAAGTGTCAGGTTTTCCAAATGTTTCGTAAAACCATGTTTTACCTAAGAAGTTGCTCAAATTTTAAGTTAAAGGGGCGGCCGTCGGTACTCGTACAATAGTGCATGAATACCGAGACACGACAGCGATGGTTACAAGGGAATAGGGTATTTCAATCATCAAGGAAGGATTTAATGCAGCAAGGTTGGGTTGGTCCACCGGTCTGACTCGTAGACGGGACCGAACGACTTAGTGCACGCATATCGATGCAGTTTCACAATCAAAATAATTTAAATTTCAATTATAGGCTCGATTGATCAAAGGTGACTTGTCTTGCTCTAGGTCTTCACTGGTCGTCGAGAAATCGCGGCGAAATCCGCTCTAAAACGCGATTTTCCGGTGACTGTTACTATGCTCAAACACATAAAAATCTATACAAAGTCCAAGAAACAGATCTTATTTAGTGCTAATAATAGTGCCATTAAATAAATCTCAATTTTAGAAAATTACTAGAGTTGGAACGGAGTCAATCGGAGTCACGGATAAAAAGATATGAATTTCCGAAGGTTAATTGAATTTTGGAATAACTGGAAAGAATTTAGTTAATTTTCCCGGAGAAATATTCCTTAGAATCTCCGATTGGCCCACTGACAGCCGGGACCCAATAGTAACCTGGGCCCATGTGTCGGTGAGGGAGGTGTGTCACAGGTCAATGGGGTTAGGGTGTCGGTGACTAGGGAGTTCACGGGCTTGGCTCACGGTAGACCGAGGCGAGGGCCCATGGGTCAGAGGGTTGTGGTCCATGGACCAGCGCACGCGTGGTAGGGATGTGAGGAGGGTAGGGTCCACTTGACAGCGAAGTAAGAGTGAAGGCTTCGGATGAGCTAGCGGCCGTGGGGTCCAGCCGTCAGTGTGTCTCGGCTCGGAGAAAAGAGACAAGGCACGAGGCTACTAAGATCGATGGCGCATGACGACGAGAGTGCTTCCGGCAAGCGCCATTGATTGGCGGCGAGTGGCGGTGCCGTCGGGGAGCGAAGGTCTAGAGGAAGCAAACGAACGGCACGGATTGCTGAGAGGCCGAGCAACGGCGGCCGGCGACGAGAGCCCAAAGACAGCGGGGAGGGAAAGGGAAGGACTTGGTGACGGCCAAGGTGGCTCTCGGCGGCGAGCCGAGGAGAGCTGGGGGCGAGAGGCATGCGGAAGAAACATCCGAAGAGGGTAGCACAAGGGAACACGGCGGAGGAGCTCACCAACAAGGGAAACTGCTTGAGGCAGCAGCGATCGGGATCAGATCGACGATGATGAAAGTCTTGCCAGGGCGTTCGGAAGCGGAGAGGAATTCGGCGGTGATAGGGGGCGTCGGCGGTGACCAAGAGTACCCGGGCGGGGTAGGGAAGCTCGGGCCGTCGGGGAGCGAGGTCCACTACAAGGGAACTCGGCCTGGCATGCGGTGCCCAGAGGCAATTGATCAGTGACGTTGGAGCTCGGGAGTGGGGATGACGATGCGAAGGAGTTTGGGGCTCCTTGCGCTTGGTTCGGGCGGAGACCAGGAAGGAGTCCGTAGCGAGGCAGCGTCCTCGGCACGGGGCTTGACCCGATGCGCAGCGTTCCAAGGTGGTAGAATGGTGCCAACGGAGTGCGGCCGCGTCTCGGGAAGACACGCGACTGGCGGTGCTCGAGACGCCTGAAGCAAGAGGAGAAGTCCGGGGCCTCGAAGGAGGTTTTATAGAGGGGGAGGGTTCGGGGTTAGGTCAGGGAGGAGCTCCAATCATTGGAGCTCACTGATTAGAGCGAGAGGCGGGAGAAAAGGGCGCGGCAGCGAAATCTCACGCGGCGGCAATTTCAAATGGGCGGCCGGGATTCGTGAGGCGGAAGAGGCGGTCTATCCGACGGCGGCGTTTTAAGAGCGAGAGCGGGAGGGCAATGGGCAGCCACGCGGTTTCCCATAGGACGAGAGAGAGGGGACGCCATGGGCCCATGCCGTCTCGGTGTGCAGTCAAAAAGAGGAGAGGGGAGGGGAAAAAGGGACGCGGCCATGGCTGTCCAAGCCGTGGCTACTAGCGACGCTGGCGGGGCCAGGTGTGGGGCATTGGTGACGATGGTGGTCCCCCAAGCATTTGACCAAACACATTGTGGGCGATAACGAGGGGAGAACGGGCGCTCCAGGGAGAAGATGACACTGTTTCGGGGAGATCGACGGCCATGCGCGCACCAGGGACACGCGGTGTGAATCCACACAGTGGTAGGAGCGTGCGTCCGGTAAGGAGATCGGACGACGGGTGCAGCTAGGGAGGCGAGATCTAGTGGCTCGGTGCGGCTCACGCGGGGTCACGCGTAGGCGAGAGCGAGCGGAAGGGGTCGACGACGCACGGGAGCATGGGGGCACGTGTCGCACATCGGGTGCGTACGGCCAGGGCGCGCGCGTTTAAGGAAAACCGAGACGGGTAGGGTGGCTCGGGACACATGTCAGCCATCTGTCAGCGCTCGGCGACTCTCTGAGGGGGCACAGAGCTAGGCCGAGGAAAGGAGAGATGGAGGCCCAGCAAGAACAGTGACTCTTCACATTTTCTTAGGGATTTATTTGAAGGGGATTTGAAAGACTTTCAAAGGGATTTTGAATTTAAAATTCAATTTTGAATCCAGGGAAAAATTTGAGGAAATTCCAAGAGGGTCCAAGGTGGCAACTGTCAGTATTTTTTTTTCGATTAAACTTCTTTCGAGAAATTTTGTGGGGAATCCAAAGAGAGAAATTCAAGGGGGCGGATTAAATTCAAATTATGACATTTAATTTGAATTTTTGGGGACAACTCAAGGGAATTTTGAGGAGTTTTCCTGGGGCTTTGGATGGAGGCGAGACTTATTTGGGTGTATATATATATATATATATATATATATATATATATATATATATATATATATATATATATATATATATATATGCACATAAGTTGGTGGGGCTGAGTAGGAGGGTTGATACATGTATGCATGTATTCATATACTTACATATATATGGATGCTCATATATATATACACACATATTGGGGTAGATCATCGAGTAAAGGTGGATTTCAAGGGAGAGAGAAAACAAAGGAATTTACGGGGAGATTCAACGGGGGTGTTTTAGGGTTTCGACATCGGATCTTGGGAACGAAAATCGAATCAGAGGTGTTGGCACATTGGTTCGGATATCAAAACGGAGGTTTCTCGAGGGGGAACCCAAGGGAGTTGCCGTCAGGGTTTTAGGAGTGGAACTCGATGACGGCGGGTTGAATCTGGGGATTGTTTTAGAATGGAGGGTTTTGGTGAGGATGGATTGTCGAGATCAAGGCAGAGAGACAGATTGAGATCCGGGCACGACATACAACACAGCACACAAGATCAAAATTTTCATAGGTAGATTTTAGCAAAAATATCGTTTAACGTCTCGCTGAAAGCGGGGCATTACAGGCGTCGGGGCGATTCAAAAGCGGTGATGGCGGCGGAGGTTTGGGAAGAACCAAACGAGGAGAGCGGAGGGGGTATTTGTAGGCGCGGCTGGCCGCGAGGCTTAGAGGGGAAGGAAAAGGGGTCTTCTCCCGGAGCGGTCAAGCGGAGGTTGTTGCGGCGACGTCAGCGACCTCTGTCTGTTGGCAATAGCGGCCAAGCAGCGGGGAGCTGTGTTTGGCTCAGGACGGAAAAAGGAGAAAGCGGAGCGTGAAAGGGGAGGCTTTGGGGTTTCCGAGTCGGGGCGAGGGCACGCAGCAGAGGGGCTCCGTGCCTTGGCGGCTTGCGGCAGTCCAAGGTGACGCGAGCGAAAAAGGAAAAGTGGCTCGCGAGTTTGGAGCGACGCCGCGACAGAGCGGTGACGGCGGCGTACTCGGCCATCGGTGATGGTGGGCCGAGCGTAGGTGGGAGCGAGGGGAATCCAAGGTCGCCGAACTGATTTGAAAATCGGCGACGGCGTTCGGCCGGCGAGAGAGAGAGAGAGAGAGAGAGAGGAAGGAACGAGATGTCGGGTGACGATGAACAGCGCTCTCGCCTATTTTCGCCGGACGCCGATGCGGGAGAGAAACGACACGTGGTGGCGCTAGGGAGACAAGTGGGCCGGGGAAAAATAAACACCGCACAGGAACGGGCCGAGAAGAAGGCAGGCCCAAGGGGGAACATTAGGTTTTCACCATTTTCTAGAGTTGAGGAGATAAGTTTTCTTTTGGATTTATTTGAAGGAAAATAAATTAGGAATTTAATTTTGTAGTATTGTGAGTTTATTGGAAGAAAGGAGGATAATTTTGCAATGGCGGATTGGGGAATTTTTTGAGGGCGCCGGTGTATTTTCTTGGAATCGGTTCCCAGGAGAAGAGTTGATCGCCGGTTGCGGAATTGATCCCACGAGGGAAAACAAGATCACGACACATGGCACGACAACAATTTAATTCGATTTTCGTAATTACGGATTTTTATTAAATTATGTTTTACGCCTAAATGCTAGGGCGTTACATACCATCGATGTAAGTCAGACGAAATATGTTGATGTGAAGTCAGAGTTGCTGCGTGAAGGGAGATAAGTTCGACAACAATAACACGCTACATATTTCGTTTTGATGAGTGAAGGTGTCTGTGAAGTGACCGATGGGAGGCTTTGGTTTGGAGGTTGCTACATGAAGGCAATGGCATAAGGCCAAGCCAGTGGCATGAGCGGCAATAATTTGGCTTGAGGTGAAAAGGCATGATAGTGGGGTTGTGGGTCTTGGAAGAAAGCTTTGCTCGGCTTGCCAGGGTCAATGATGGTGATGCCCTTGGACGCCATTGGCCTCCTTGAAGGCATCGTTGTGGGGGCCTTTCTTTCCTGTCATGAGAGAAATTATCCGGGTGAGAACTAGATCCATTTTGGATTGAGTGATGTCGTCGTTGTCAGTGTGTCCTTCTTAAAGGCATTGCTTTAGATATTTTCCCTATTTATTGTCGTTGTCTTGCGTCTTTGGTCTTTCGTTCTCGTCTAGGCTGGCTTGTTTCTCGATGAGAAGTTGGTGGTTATGAAGTCGGAGCTACAGTGCCTATGGTGAGCAGTGTGTGGCAACGATGATATGTGGCCGGTGGAGTTGAGTGATGAGCTTGGTTATTCTACTTTTGTGGCTGTCGGTTGAGACAGTGTAGGTCAGTTACGTCTGTTGTACTTATAGTTTTCGTCTAATTTTTCTTAATTTACTGTACACTATAAAAATTTAGTTTCGTTTAAAATAAGACACCCTTTTTATAAAATACACCAGCAACAGCCTGCTGTCGTTCGAAAAAAAAAAAAAATTAAGGGAGTGCTTTTATACAACTTTTTTATTGCCTTCTTGTGCGTTCCTAGTTGACATTCTCAAACAAAACTTGGAGATGTGGCATCAATTGTTTCAGGCGAACAATGAGCAACGTAGCAGAAGCTCTTCACCACATCGAGAAATGTTTGCCTGGTCACTTTGTTGACGTCGTTGCTGCCCTCGTAGACACGCTGGATGAGCTCCTTCATCTCAAGATCCACTTCTTGGTCTATACCCTCGATGTTGTCCATGCTTCCCCCATTCTGTTTGATACCAATAATTTTTTTGTAGTTTAAGTAAGCAATGTACGACTAACAAAAGATTCATGTGAAAAAAAATTCACGATCATGATGCGTGCACGTACCTGAGCAAGAATTTTGGTGGCAAGTTTGCGGCAAATGGAAGAGGTGATTTGCTCAAGCTGAGCGTACTCTGAATTGTTCAGGCTCTGCTCGGCCGAACCGTGCCGTCCTGAACAGATCTCGATTGTACGAACTAGCAACAATGCAGTATCCCCTCCAGGTGATCCATGGCTCTCCTTTGTGCATGACACGAGCCACTGCTTCCACTGCAGTTAAGAAAACACATTGAACCGTTCAATTTCCAGTGTAAATTAACACACCTCATCATCATCAGGTATCATGCGACTGTAAGGTGGCTAATTCATCGCATTTTACCGCTTCACGCAGGTTGGAAGCATTGCCAAACGCATGGAGGTCGATGAGCTCATCAAGTGCATACAGCAAGGTCCTCTCTGCTGAATCCTTTGATTCCCTGCACACACACAGCAACTCTTACATAAACCACTGCAACCAGCAATTAATGAAGCTATATATATATACACGCTCAAGTTTTGTTTTCGAAGGAAATCCATAGGTGAAAATAAACAAGTATGAGCGCTCGAACCTTGCTTGGCTGTCCCAGTCCAGTCGTCGCTGGCGAGTCCACCGACGAACCTCTCCATCATGCCGTCGTCGTCGTCGGCGTTGCGTTCGAAGAGCGACGCGATGGCCTCGGCGAGAATCGCCGTGCGAGCCCATCCCAGGCGCTCGCTGCCCGGTTGGGCTCGAAGATGTTCGCCGCGGCTAAGAAGTAGGCTCTCAGTGCACTCTGCTCACTCACGCCGTGCGCTTGCAGATTGTTCCTGATGTACCACCTGCGCAGCGTACTCGTAAATATAAGAACATGTTACACAGTTGAGAGCATTATATCATATCAGACTTGTTAATTAGCGAGTAAATTAAGTTGTTGTGATTGATAGACTGATAGTTAGATCGTCACTTTTCAGGCCGAGCCACTCAAGCCTGGAGAGCCTCTGGAAATTGGTGAAGTCGGCTTTTGCCGCCTCAAGGTACAGGTCGTTGTTGACGAGGGTCATCTGAAGGTTTGGAAGAACGACAAAAACATGACGCTTATCGTAATTTTCTATTACCAGTCACCGTAAAAATTACTATGAGGTTAGAACAGTGGCTGTGGGCTCAGTTGCCTCACAGCTTTTTTACACAAAAATTTTATAGTTCTTAGGAGACACCAGAAAATACCTGGTAGTATACGCTAAAAAATATAGCACCTCCTAATATATTTTAAAAGACCATAAAATAACTCTTTTCACAAACACCCTTGCTAGTGTTATTTTTTACGTGTAAATCCATCGATCTTTGAAGAACAACTCCACTGAAATATATAGCAATGGTATTCCATCCCACATCGTTAGAAAGGTCACCTGTAAAGACCCTTTCCGATCCACGCGTCCTCGCTAGCGCCGTACTGGTCCAGATACATCCTCGTCTCAACTCGTGGCAAGCTTGCCTTCCAGGGGAAGTCCAGTGCGTACTCGACCTGCCCATTTCAGCACAAGACAAAGACATTTTAGCAACCAAATGTAATGAATAAATTATCATGACCACATAACTGGTAATTGTACTCGAGCTTGTTGTTGATACCTCGCTGGGCAAGCCCTTGGCGATGACCCACTTGTCCTTGAGGTTGCCGGTCGCTCGCCTCTCCTCGAGGAACGCGCGGCAGTAGGCCTTGAGCCGCTCCAGCTCGTCGTCGCCGGGGAAGGCGATCTGGGAGGCTCGGTACGAGTTGTACATCGCCGTCAGAGACTGGCTCGACTGCCCGCGAAGCAGAAGTACTCCCCATCCTTCTCGAAGTGCTTAAACACGGCTACAATTCAAAAGTACACACTCCAGAGTAAGTAATTATGCACGTATATATATCTAGCTATCCACGTTACACGTGGTCGTATGTGCGGAAAGTTTATTTATCCTTTGAGAGGACGTCCCCTCGTTTTTGAATGTTACCTAAAATACCATAAAAAGTTTAAAAAAGTTGATAAGATAGATTAAAATGCGATATGTCACTTCATAAATATGTAAGCACAAATCTGACGTATACAAATAGAAACAAAAACAATAAATTTGACTGTGAATAGCGAGTGGATGTCTTTGAGGATAAAAAATCCACCTCCTATAATGTGTTTTTTAATAGATGACGGTATTGATTTTAGCATAATATTTGACCATTTGTCTTATTAAAAAAATTATGTAAATATCGATTGTTTTGTTTTGACTTGTTTTATCATTAAAAAACTTTAAACATGATTTATATTTTACGTATTTACGCTAAATTTTAGAATAAGACGAATGATCACATTATGTCAAAAACAACGGTGCCATTTATTAAAATACGGAGGTAATACTAAACCATGGTTGTTTACATGAAGAGACATTGTAGCCATGCAGACGGAGGAGGCGGAAACCCATGGCCGTGTCATCGATGTCCTTGACCGGACAGAGCCCCCCATAGCTCATGCCATCTGGACTCAAAGTGCCTGTTCAAATGTGCACATCTATGCAGTTAATAACTTCATCTCAGACCCAGTAAAAAGTGTGTGTATATATATATATATATATATATATATATAGTTTATGTTGTGAGATAGAGGAGAAGGACATCTGAATATGATAGCTGTTCGTAAATTACCCAATTACCTGTAGGCGTACTCTAAGTATTCCTCAATTTCACTTGTGAAGTACCTTGATATTCCTAGCCGGCTCAAACCGATCCACCGACCATAAGCGGTCAAAGTTGTCGACAGGGTAGGTACATGGCGCTGGAATTGAAATAAAATGAGTTTTGAAGAACAAAATCAACCCGAATGACAAAATTTCAGTGTAATATAGGATTCTTCATGCGTTAATTCCTGTTCTTTGACTAGCTACATGCAAATTTAGTACTCATAGTTTACCTCCACCGTCGAAATTGTTGATGGCCGTCTCCAAATATTCGAGCAATTCCTTATCACCCGTTTCGCTGAGAGCATAAGCTGAGGCAGCAGGTGACGAATGTAAGGAGCCAGCTGGACACTTGAAACTGAAGCAGTCTTTCCCAGTCCAAGTCTTCCATTCCCTCTAAGCTATGGAGTAAAGTGGTCGGCCTAGCATGCATTGCCTCTCTAGGATCCTGCTATTTCAAAGTGCTGACTGGTTAACGGTTTCCGTCTTGATTATTTTCAAGCTGTTTAGCACAATAAATACGTACTTTGCGAGCTTTATTTGTCTCTTGGCATATATGTCTTGCAAGGCAGGGTCATCATAGTTGATGTCCAGTCCCAGGTTCTTGGCCTTCTCTAGCAGGACGGGGAAGGTGATCTCGAATCCAACCATCATCCACTCTTCGTCGTTCTCGCCCAGCCTCCGGAGATTCTCCTGGATGTAGGAGAGGCCTCTGCTGCACTGGTCCATGTGGACGTTCCACGTCGCCAGCGCGACGACGCATCCCAGCGTGTTGATGAGCCGGTCCTGGATGAGGAACAGGTCGGCATCGCCCCACGAGCCGTCGGGCAGCTGGTTCCGGGCGATCCAGTCGATGGCCACGGGGAACTGGGGCCGTCTCTGCCGTCCAGGCTCCTGACGAGCGCAATCCACGCCGTGGTCGTAGGCGGAGACGGTGGTCTCGCCGAGGCTGTTCCTGGCTGCTCTCAGCGCGGACTTGATGGTCTCGATCATCATGCATGGTAGATCGCTGCTTGGTCCGTCGTCATCTACTTGTGGTGTTTGTTCTTCGAGTGGCCGCCGTTCGCGCGTTTCCTGCCCCTGCAGCTGGGCCTTGCAGTGTAGCACGATCCCTGAAAGACCAGGAATGAATGGCAACAAGCCATGCATTCATCCATCGATCAGCTCGTGAATCGTGAATGTGCAGTAGTTCTGAATAGTGCGTATGCATGCATGCATTGTCCGTTCTTCCAGGTCATCAGGATATGCACACAACATGATGAGTCAATTACCTTGTCGTTGACTTGGAGATTCATGCAATTGCAGGAAAGATTGCCGCCCTGGCTCGGCAGCCGGCCGGTGCAAGGTTACGCGAGAGAGCGAACCAGAAGTAAGCACCTGCATGATGGCTTCCGGTCGTGCTCAACCGAGAGATGAGTAGCTAGCCGTCGTGTTAGATCGATCTCTGGACACCGTCTGCTCGTAGATGATCACTTCGATCGATCACCGGCTCACCACCATCGGCGTAGCTCGGAATGCTCTCTATATAGATCCGTTGTACGTCTGATGACAGAGTTAACACTGAAGATGAAGCTGACGCCCGCTACGTACGGCATAGGGGCTAGCTGGTGCAGTTATTCTAGCTAGTGATTGTGATATTCCATCTCAATATCACATGCAACGACTGACTACACTCACATGTCCGTATATAGGTGTATCATATTTAAGAGTGACGTAATCATGTAAAGAATTAGGGACCGGCTATTGATTAAATGTTTTAAAAATGAATCTATCAAATAATTTTTTCTGCATCCAAAGTCCAAAATACAAACCGTTAGATGCAGTTACACATATTTGTAACTGAGTTGTACAAATTTATAATTAAAGTTGCACAAATCGATAATGACAACTATAACAAGTTAAAAGTGTAACTACAACACGCTTTCTTTATCCCGAATCTTAAAGTTTTATCCAACGACTAGCGTTGTTGTTTAACAGAATAAAAAAAATCAAATGTTTCATCAATAATAAATCTGAAAGAATTATATACACATACCGAGACACATGGTTAAAAGTAAACTAGGTGTTAACCACAACACCAAATTAGAACTAACCCTAAGACGGCAAAGAACTGAGTCAATGCACCAACTTAACGAGAGCAACTACTGTTTTACGCACCCTTTAGATGTGTTTCACGTCCGAAAAAGCTAACACACGCATTTGCACACGTGAACGCCCCCACATTCCTTTTTTGGCCGTGCAGGGTGTCATTGTTTTCTTATTATACAAAGTTTACACATTTGAAGTTTGGGATTGCCTATTGATCAAATGTTTGAACAAAATAAATCCATCAATTGATTGCAGTTATATATATTTATGATTAAGTTGCACAAATTTTATAATTAAAGCTGTGAGTTAGATGCAGTTGTACATATTTACGACTGAGTTATACAAATTATAACTAAAGTTGCGCGTGATCGATAATGATAACTACAAGTTAAAAGTGCAAACTACAACATGTTGAAAGTGCAACTTGAAAACTCGCTTCTCCCGTCTCAAATCTCAAAGTTCCATCCAACGGCTAGCGTTGTTGTTTGACAGAATCAAAAAAATTAAACGTTTGGAAATATGCAAGGAAATTGATTTTCTCCTTGCATATTTCCATTTTCTTCTTGGATAAAATTAACCCATTTTGTTCTACCTTTCTGAAAAAGATTTCAAGGTAAGCAATGTGCTCCTTATATGTTTTTGAGAATATCAACAAGTCATCTATATAGACTAATATAATTCTTGGTTTTCGTTAAATATATTTTGTATTTTTCTTTGGAATAAGGCAGGCGCATTTTTTAATCCTAATGGCATTACAAGCCATTCATAGTGTCTCTGAGGACACGTAAACGCAGTCCATTCTATAGATTCCTCTGCCATTTTTACTTGCCAAACCCAGCCTTTAAATCAAATTTTGAAAAATATTTACTACCTTGTATTCTATTGATCCATTCTTGCTTGTTAGGAATATTATAAGCATCTTCTATGGTATTATCATTTAACCTTTTATAGTTAATGACCATTCTGGATTTACCTCTAACTTCTTCGGCATGGTTTCTTACTATAAATGCTGCTGATCTATGTGGACTCTACTTTCCCTTATTGCTCCTAATTTTAACAATTCTTCTATATGCATTTTAATTCTTCTATGTCCTTTGGAGTTGCTTCTATTGGGCATGTTTTAATTATATAGTCTGGATTTATTATATTAATTTGCAAAGAATTGAATTTTTCTCCCAATATTTCATAGGGATTTATCCTATTATTTGAATGTCTTCTAGTCTTTGGATAACCTTTCAATATCTCTTTTAGATTTTATATCCCTATACCAATTTGGAGCGAAAGATGTAGACCTATGCATTCTATATTAGAATTTGTCATATAGTATTGTTCTATATTTTCACTAAGCTCTTCTATATTTTCACTACGCTCAGATTTTATACTTCTAGGGTCAAGGTTATCAAGGTTTGAAGAAGAGAGGAGGAGGTTCCACCACGCTTCGTACTTCTGAGATATATGAAACATTATCATGGTAGAGGACGAATGTAATCCCTTGTTCATGTATTAGTGTGGCTTGTACCGATTGTTGTAAAAATCTTAAGCCTATTATCATATCATCATTTATCATTGATAAATCTCTTATTGTAATTTCATCTATTATATATCTTGTCCCATTGATGTATAAATCGATATTGTAAGCTAACTGGTTATGAATTTTCCTTATTCCTGACATATCTGTTGAGACTTCTGCTTTATTATCATCAATTGTATGGACTAACTCAGGACATTTTATGAAGAACTTGTCGTGAATAATATTTTTTGTACAACCTGTGTCTACTAATGCTAGTATTTTATATGATATCTTTGGTGATAGCTTCACTTTTACTGGTATCCTTATTCCTACTATTTCTTTGAAAGGCATTTTTTACTATATACTTATTTCCAAAATTGGTAATTGCATCCTTTAGTTGGATTAGCTTGGCAGTATTACTGTCTTTTAATGTTATTAATTGTTCTTTGAATTCAGTATTTTGTGGAGTCTTTGTTTCAGGTAGAGCCTTACCTTCACAGCTATTTTTTAAATCTTCCAATTCCGCTTCTAATTTGTTTATTCTATTTTCTAAAATTCGCACTCTGTTGGAGAGTATCCTGTCATCTGATTCTAATTCTACTTCTTTTCTCCATTTTTGTTTGTTTATTCTTATACATTCAGCACAGGCTTGTTTTAGACATATACTACAGGTGACTCTATTTTCTTGGCTAGGGTAGTAGATACAAAAAGCGCATTTAATATTGTAATCACCTTTTCCTCTAATCCAATCATGTTCACAACTTAATTGATCCATCATTTCGATTTTCATTCCTGCTAGTTCGTCAATTAGATCTATTTCTTCCTCACTAGACTCATATTCTTCATTAGTATTTTCTATTTCGTCTGTTTCTATGATAGAATATATAGATTCATCATCCTTTATTTCATCGTCACATATTAATATGTTTTCATTTACACTATCTATAATTAGTACTCGCTCTTGTTCTTCATACTTACTAGAGTACCTTTTTTGATCTTTATTTGGACATGTTTTACTTAAGTGATCAGGAGAATTACATATGAAGCATCTACATGTTCTATCATATGTTTTTCTAGGATTATATCGTCTCACATTTCTTTTATGTAGAAACGGGGCTCTATTATCCGATCTTCTTAAAAAGTACCTTCTTTTTGTTCTAATATTATTACTATTTCTATTTTGAAATTTATTATTTCTTTAATTCTAGGCTTATCTTCCCCATATGATAATGGTATCTGTACTATATTGTTACAAAAAATTATAGTCAGAATATTTCATAGATCTTTGGGCTTGTATTCCTGTGCATATCTTTCTTAGCTGTTTAAACACAAAGGTTATTGCTTGTGAGATGTTAATTTCAGCTCCTTCAGTTTCCTTTTTATATTCTTCAAAATCATGCTTCCTAATGGATCAGGTAGTTTATTGAAAATATCTTTCAACTATACCTCTGTTATACCCTTGCTTAGCAGTTGTTGCATTATATAGATAATGTTGGGAGAATTTCTTTATGCCTTTCCAGCTTGTTAATGTCAATTTCTCTATTTTCTTTAATCTTTCATTCTGTAGGTTGTATACCCTAATTCTGGATCTTCAGCTATAATGATGTTAGATATCACATTTGCAAAATTATGAGGATTGCTACCAGCTCTTTTAGTTCTTCATAATTATTAGGATTCTTTTCAACCCATTGTTCCCATAGAACTTTAGCAGATTCACCTAAGAAAGTTTCTAAGTAAGTTATCATATCCTCTACCTTGTTTCCTATATTGTGCTGGTTTTGTATATATTTTTTGAACTATTAATCCTTTCCATATGCTAATAATATTTGGCCAATCAATAGGGTCATGTGCGGCTAAGTTTAATATAGCACCATCACTCTTTTGATTTTGAAACTTTACTGATCTCTCAAATTCTCTCCTCTTAGTACCCATGTGTCTATATTGTCCAGGGATGTAATTATATGCATACCCTTCTCTTTCCGGAGGCCATTTTCCTGCTGCCCTTGTTGATCTCTCTCTTTCTCCTTCATTTTTTACAGAGCCTTCACCATATCTCTTTCTCTTTCCTGTTCCTAAGTCTACTTCCATTGCTTCCATTGCATTGTCTAAATTTTGTAGACCTATATCGTCTAAAGAGTTTATAAAATCATTATATTGTTCTGAACCATCTTCTATTTCTTCTATATTTCCTCTTTCTTGTACTAGTCTCATTTCTTCTTCATAGCTTTCTAAGAGCAACCTCTCATTCTCTTCCCATTGCTCTTCTTCACTTAGTTTCTCTTCAACTCTTTGTTTTTCTTTATTATTGTTTCTTTCTTCTAATTCTTTTTGTTCAGTTTTACTATTTTGGATTATGGGGACTTCTACAATCCTGTCTTTATCCTTTTTTGATTTCTTTAGCCTAGCTAGTTCTCTATAAAAATAAAGTTCTTTATCCCTTATTTTAGGCCATTCGCTTTCATAGAATTATTATATTCTATAGATATTTCTTTTAATTTCTCCTCATAGTATTTTATTTCACTTTCTTGATCTAATTTTCCATGAATTCAGAGATGCTATGCCTTCTATTGTCTATGATATCTTTATCAGTAGATTCTGTGTCTAGGTCGTCTGCAGCTCTGGACTTATAATTCATAAACCTAATGCTGGTATTTCCTTTATTATTTTGGTAACTTATGTAGTTTTCAGGCTGGCTTAAAGTTTTACTTTCTATTAGGTCACTGATATTCCATTCTTCTCCTGCTCTCTTTCTTCAGAACTTATTTTAATGGGCTCATAAATGTTATTCCTTTCGATTGCATACTTTCTATAACATCATTTACATTTAGTTTATATCTAGAAGCACTTCTATTAGTTAGTCTTCCTATGAATTCTATACTTATTAGCAAATTTGTCCCTTTAAATTCTTCATACCCCTTAGTTTGAAAACCAAACTCATTTTATCTATAAATTCCTTACAGGCATCATTAAATCTGGAGCTATATAGGTTATTAATCTATTCTCATTCATATCTCCTTCTAAGAAACCTAATGCTGCTTTATTTATTGTGTCCATCTTTTATCCAGCAAAGTTATTAACACTTTTGCACCTAATTTCTTTCTTGTCATACCCTTGATTCCTATTATGTACATACCTTGGTGAATATACTTATAACCTGCATATTTTAATCCATTTTCAAATTCCTTAGCTACTATTTTTAATTCGACTGGTTTTTGTTAAAACACTAAGTTCTACTTCTCTAGATATTCTGTATAACCCATTTTTATTTTCAAAAAACCCCATACTGTATATCTGCTGAGGTTTTATTGCTCTTAAAGGTGTCTCTCTGGTATCTTTCCAGTGTTTATCCAAATCTGCGATATTTTCTAAATCATCTATTTCATCATATTTACCTTTTTGCTTATCAACATTACTAAGGGTTTTGTCTTCTCTGCTAGCTATTCTTCTAAGGAGACTCCTAGATAAGTCCATTTTTCTGAGTTTATGGCTTGTGAAGAGGCAACTATTCCTGATGAGGCTAAAACTATTTCTTTATTACCTTGATTAGGGAGTACTAAAGTTTTTACTTCTTCTATTTGTTTTTTAATTTCGAGTATTTCTTGGTCTAGATTTTTCAGCACTTTTTCTGTATTTAAAACTTTGTCTACCTTTTTACACAAGGGAACAAAATCTTCCTTGAAGTAATCACTATTTTGTGCTATTTTACTTTGTCTTTCCTTAAATTCTTCTAGCAAGTTTAATGTAGAATTTAGCTTATTATTAATCAGGGAGAATTGTTCTTCAGTTTTCTTATGTTCTTTATATAATCCTTCAAATTTTAGTTCCAAATCTTCTTGTCTTTTGCCCCAATTTAGATAAGAATTATATATTAAATCAACAATTAGATTTAGCTGACTATTATTAGAGTGCCAACTATGGTCTTCAGTATGATTCAATCTACACCTTAAACTGATATTTTCTTTTGTATTTATTACCTTTCCAATATTAGCTTCTATATTTAGATATTTTAGTTTTTCAATGATGACCAGGCTCTGATACCAACTTCTACTAACTACTCGTTGACTACTAACCAACAAATATTACTGTATATTACTGTTCACAGCAATCAGGTTATTGTTCACAATTAAATTACTGTTCCAATTTACTATTCATGATTACTATTCACTGATAGCGATTTTTTGCAGGATCCTTTTTGGCTGGCGAAACCACTAGTTCAGCCGGGTGTAAAACGATTGGTTGTGTTATCCTACTCGGTACTCACCATATTTATCACTTATTTATTTTTTAGAAGCAAAATTTTCTCAGATTTCCCTAGTCATATTTTATTTTCTGACAGAGAGTTTATCTTCTCCCCTGGCAGTTCCACCCGAAGGGAACACTTCTCTACCGATAACGGTTCTCCTGATGCCTATTTGAGATGCAGGCTGTAAACGAGAACTATCGAAGAGGTTTCTCCTATAGGGTCCCTCGCATAAACATTCTTCCAGAAAATAAAAAGACAGGAAATACTTAAAGAAGACTTACTTCATAATTAAACAAACAAGTTTACATATGGTTTTCCCTTTCGGGAACCCCGAAGGATGAAAAACAAACTTACAAGCTTACCTTACTGAAGTATATTACACTCCTTGCTATTATATACTTGCAAGGTATTTTCTTATCAGGCTACTACTACTAAGCTAGAGGGTGGATGGAAGCTCTGCTTGGAGGAAGTTTTTTCGCTTCGTTGATGTTTGTGTTTATTTCCACTGGCAGACCTCTCTTTTATAGATGCTCTGAGAGGGGGCTCTTCAGAGGCTTTGTGCCTTATCTCTGCAGCCTGTGGCTTCACGAGTACGCCACCTTCTTGCTGTCTTTCTTTCTTTATTCACGGGCGTCCTTTATTCACTTTCGCGCCGAAAGCAGGATTCTTCACTCACACTCTTCTTTATGTCACTTTCGCATGCACTTTTCCGCCGAAAGCATACCTTCTGTGAAATATTATTCAATTCTTTGGGCATAATTGGGCATAATTATCCTACATGTCATGCCCGAATGATATAATACCTTATCAATTTAATATTTGCTTTTTCTTCGTCTAATAATTTTAGTGATCTGGTTGCCCATGACCACCAATATCCATGGTATCTACATCTGAGAGGAATATTTCAAATTTTTCATCATAAACTTTTTTCATTTCTTCAAACTTCTCATTTATTTCCTGTTTTAATTATTTAAGTATTTCTTCTTTTAATTCTTTCTTCCATTGGGGAGAAACTTCTTCAAATTTTTCTATTATTTTCCAATCTATATATTCACCATCTAAAGGGTCAACTCCCTTTGTTAAACATTCTTTATATGTGGGTTTTTTTAGATGGCATTTGTTCTTTTATATTTATATAATGAAGGGGCTCTGGAGCCTTCTTATTCTTCAATCTTTTGTATTTTTGAATATATTCTTTGGCTGCTGGCTCTATATAGTAATTTACTCCTAATATTTTTCTTGCCTGACTTAGTGCTTCTTCAATATCTTTATATTTTTTCCATGATATTCCACCCGTTAATTTTGAGTCTATCTTCTGGGCTATTATTTATTCAAAAGATATATATATTCCTGGAACCTTTCCTTCAAAAACCACATATATGGGTTTTTGGTCTATGGTTTCAATATTTTGGGAAATAGGCATTGATTCATTTATTTGATGAAAATATTCGGAAAGGCTATTTAATATTGACAACATATATCCCTTTTCTTCTCTTTTGTTATTATATTGATACCAAAAGTTATCTAAGATGCATTCTTGCACCTCATCTATAACTATGTGATCCTTTGGTTTAAATTTATAGTATTGGGTAGAAATGAATGAAAATATATATATATATATATATATATATATATATATATATAGACACACACACTTGGGAGTATGTACTCCCACATTCTTATTAAATCCTCCATAAGTATCAAACTAAGGATGTTTAAAATTATCATAGTTTCCTCTCATCGCTGCATGCATGAATACCGGCCGGTGGAGCCGTTACTCAAAATTTTAAATTCCAATCATACAACTAGTGTATATATAACCTTAGTATGCTAACCAATAGGTGTATATACTGCTTTTTTGTGCATAGCATTTTATAATGTTTTTTGATCGTATACCATTTTTTACGTAGTAGTATATATACCACTTGTTTTTGACGTAGTAGTATATACCCTTTTTTTAAGTAGCAGTATATAGCATTTTTTTTGACGTAGTAGTATATACCATTTTTCAGAATAGCAGTATATACCATTTTTTTGGAGTAGCAGCATATACCAGTTTTTTGGAGTAGGAGTATTTTGACGTAGTAGTATATCCACTGATATATGGACGCATGGTTGCCGTGAAAAGGTGAAACATTTTCAATATAGTAGCTAGCATGTCTCAAAAATGTTGTATATATAGTTACAAAACCAATCGAGTATACAGTTGATTTATTGATGGGCTCAGTGATGACCATATCGCCGGTACGGTATCGATTACCAACGGTTTGGTTTAAATAAATTTTATCCGAATTCAGTTTTTAAAAAAAAATTCAAAAAAATTCTAGTAGGTAGTACTTAGATTATGGATCACTGTAATAAAGAAAGTTTATGAAAATAACAAAGTTTACCTCATATTTTAAAGCTCCATCGAAATTAAAAAAATAAGAGATGGGTTGGGATATAATTTCTACTTATTTAAGTGTAAAAAGGATAGCAAGGGTTATGTAAAAAAATTATGCAATATTAAGATATCCACAAATTTTTTCTAAATTTTCTATAATTTTTTAGAATTTTTCATATGTTTTACAACTTTTTTTGCAATTTTTTTCCTTTTAGCTTCAATATACCACGGTTACCCGGCTTACAGCGCGGTAACCGTGATCTTACCGTAGTAACCATATGATTTAAAAATTTTGAATTTAAATTTTTAAAAATAAAATTCGTGTAGTTTTGGACAGTTACCGCGGTAACCGTCATACTGTGAGGGACGATAATCCTAACCAAAACGGTATGATGAACACTCGATGAGAGTAGCATATGCTCTTGACACAGTATATATTGTTTTTTGAGGGGAAACATGTACAAGTAGGAAGTGGTATGTACTGATATGCCCAATTGCAAATCGGACGAAGAGGAACTACATAGATGGAGTATATTACTCGGCAATCAAACATTTGAACAAACACAATGCTACCAAAGATGTATGTTCTACTCAATGATCCAATGAAATTTTAGATTTACAAGTATATATACACAAGAATTAATGCATGGAACAAATTTGTTGATCACGTAGTAGTGTAGTAGTTTATACGTACAAAAAAAAAAGAAATCCAATGGAGTATAATTAGGAACAGATGCGTACACCGACTAGATCGACACTTTTTTTTTCTCGAAGAACCAGATTGATACATGCACATCAGCACATACCAGTATTGTTGGACGATGGTATGCGCATGGGCATTGTAGACATATCAGGTTAATCGATCTGGGATGCAGTGTATGGTGAACGCTAGTCATCTATCAGGTTCATCGTTCTGGAATGCAGTGTGTGGTGAACGCCGGTCATCTGCAGGGCTGGTAGCACAACAGCCGCCTTAAATTCCCTCTTATTGTTTATTGACATCGAAGAACCATAATGCTTCTTAAGAATTCTTTCTAACGATGGTACTGTGATGTGTGAAAAATTTGGTATCTTAAAAATTTCACACAAAATTTTTTTCTTCTCATCCAATTCCTTTTTATGAGCAAGGCATTATCAAATTCCCGTGCATAGCACATCAAAAACTTGGTTGACTACCGAATGGCAACTCCTAGTTCTTAACAACAGTGCATGACTTGGAATTGACCGTGCTCAATAGCCATGCCCCAAACTACATATATACCTTGGTAAGCTTAATATCCAAAATTCTATCCAAAATTCCAGCTAAGCCAATTTCACTAATTAATTCCTTCTTCCTATCATCGAAATCTTTAACAATGTTCACAATGTATCTGGGTTGACACCTACAGTTGATACCGAAAACATTATTGCCTTTGTTCTGTCTCTTTAATATTCTGCTTTGTCGATACCTAGATATCACCCATGCAACAGTCTTGGAAAGGTTACGTTGAATGCCTGATACCTTTCAAGCATGCATGTAAATATTAGATAAATAAAAGTTCTCTTGTTTTTAAAATAGTACAATGAAAAGACCGGTTTCCCCATCGCAGAGATACTATATGAAAGAAAGCATCATATACTTGTGAAATTAAAAATGCATCTTACACTTCTGGAATAAAAAATGCATCATATACTCCTGATAAAAAAATGCAGCACATACTTCTAACTAAAAATGGAGCATGTACACATATATAAAAAATAAAAAAAGAATAGGATACAACGTTCTATATGAAAGATGCAGCACGTACGCTTCCGTGAATAAAATAAATAGCACATAAAACTCTATTGAAACTTCGTTCCATTAAAAATGCATAATATTGAACTAACATGAAAAAATTGGCATATTCATCAGTACAAAACATGGCAACATATATACGTACCTGTCTAAATGCAGAATATTCTGTCGTAATAAAAAATTGCAGCATATACTTCCGTATACAAAAATTGCAACATATGTATGTACAAAAAAAATTTGTAGCATATGCATCTGGAATAAAAAAAAATCTTGTGGTACTAAGCACTCAAAGGCGACAATTTTGGGAGCAAAACCTTCGACAATGGTGAGAAGCTAATTCTCCCGCGTCTCTACAAAATCAGTAGAATATTTTAGACATAGTTCATCGGTTTAACCATATAAATATATGTGTACTAACCTGCTGACGAACCACATGTGCGTGGATACCCTGCTGCTCTCCCTCAGATGCGTTCATCACAGCAGGGACAATCGTGCTGGTTGCCCTGCTCCTGCACTCCGCCATCTCCATGTCCATGTCGATGAAATTTCTGAGGCCTATGGCACTCAGTGAAAGCTCGTTGATGTTATCTAGAGGGGATGAACAGGCGTTCCTGAAAAATTCTCCAAATGCAGCGATAAAATACTGGTAGAAACCTCTGACCAAAATGATAGGAGTCTTCGATCGGCTCTCTCGGGCTGACCGAGAGAGCTGGTCGGAGGTTTCGGTCAAGAATGCCGGAGGTTCCGATCCTAATGTTCTGACTCTACCAAAACACTTTAATAACCGATAGATTGACAGAGATTAAGTGTAGGCAAAGAATATGGGAGGAGATAAATGGAGCCAAGTGTAGAGACAAATTAATACAATAACGAGCAAGCACAATTGAGACAAAGATTTTTTCCAAAGTTCGGATCACAAAGATCCTACGTCTCCGTTGAGGAGTTCCAAAGAGCCGGGTCTCAATTGACCCCTTGCCTCACCAAGCGACTACGAAGATCAACTTGATATCCACTAAAATTTACCTCTTTTCCTTACGGAGGCAAGGTTAACCTTCACAAACTTTCCCGGGACAATCCATAACTCGAGGAAACTCGCGGGAGACGCCTAACCGTCTAGGAGATTTCCCTCCAAGAGAAATAAGCTCCAAGCAACCAATCCACGTCCTTCTCAAGTGCACAAGATCCTTCTAACCTTCTTTCAACAACACTTACTCAATTTCCCACTAGATCCTCACATGAATCACAAAGGATGCACTAGAACTAGTTGAAAGAGCTCAAAAAACCTTAGGAGAGGCTAGGAGTCAGTGGAAATGAAGTGGAATGGTCAACCAACGGCTAGAAACCAAGTTTGGGCTTTATAGGCATTGGCATACGTCACTTAGTCGTTACTCACAGATTTTGGCCAGGAGGCTCCGACCCTGACATTAAAACTAACCCATCCCAAGTGCATATGTTGTGCCAAAATGATGGACTCTCAGCTATTTAGATCTTAAACACTTGAGTAGTCTTGGAACACTGCTTGCAACCCCTCTTGATAGTACGGTTTTTCCTCGACTCAAAAGAAAATTTAAAAGAATTTAAAATAAACTTCAAGTCGCTTCGCCATTTTGCGTCATGTCTTTGTGAGGGTCTCCATGCACCACACCAAGCAACCTAGGACTAATTCTTTGCACAATTCTCGATAAACTCATTAGTCCCTTAACCGTTTTATTATTAATCCACCAAAACCCACTTAGGGGTTAGATGCACTTACAATCTCTCCCTTTTTGTGATTGATGACAACAGGGTTAAAGCTTACAACAGAATAAATATATAAACTTGATTTTGAATGAAAGAAGATGAATTTGGCTCTCTCTAGAAATATGCATGTATTAGTGAGAGTGAAGTATATATGCATATTGAGTATTTGAGAAATATGTGTTAACGCCAAAATTTGGCACGGTTCACATTGGATTTGGTTAAGGAAAGAAGATATATCAGCCGTTGGAAGCTAATCAGAAGAAGCCAGATTCAGGAAGGAATCGTGAGGACCACGACATGGCAGTCAATTACCTTATCTACTAATTAGGTAGTTTTGATAATTTTTAAGAAACCTGATCTCGTATCTGATCGGGGTTTGTTAGTTTTTCCTTTTATAATTAGGAAACTTCTGTTTCGTGTCCTATTAGGACTGTACCAACTCGGGGTATATATACATATGCCCGGGTACCTTGTAAACTATCCAATCGATCAATACAATTCGGCGCATCGCCACCCTTTACCAACGGGTTCTTGCTTCTCGAGCGGGGCTGCATCGGTTAGGTCCGAACTCCTGCGAGAGGGTAAGTCCCGTTACCCCGACTACCAATCGGCTAGGACTTTCTCGGTTAGGTCCGATATTCTAGTCGGTATATGGTAGTCGGCTTACCACGGTGTATTGGATCTGTCTACGGCTGCATCGGTTCGGTCCGACCTCTTAGGCTGGTCAGGTATATCACATCACGCGTGCATAGTTTTTATCAGTTTATCGGGGGTAGTTTATCATCAGTTTGTGCTGCATCGGTTGGGTCCGACCTACTAAACTGCTAGCGATAAATTATTCCTGTTAGGCTGATAGCCTTTGTGCAAGCGTCTTATCGGAATGTATAGCCGGTAAGTTATTTTCATCACAGTTGCATTAGATCTATCGGTTTGTTGAGGTTCCTTTACTATTATCGATCTGTGCTGCATCAGTTAGGTTTGAACTACTAGATCGATAATAATAGATTTATCCTTGTCGAGCCGATCGGTGTATATGCGACGTTCTATCGGAGTGCTTAGCCGATAGGTTATCCTTCTATAAAGCCGACTGTATTATCCTTACTATTTTGGTCATCTATATTATCATCGGTTTTTCTAGCCGATGCATATGTGTTTCCTCGGCAGTCGGCTAGCTTACTATCTTGCTTATCTATTTTATCATCGGCTCCTAGCCGATGCACATGTTATACTGAGTTTATTTATCTGTTTATAGCGCTATCGGTTTTCCAGCCGATACATAGGTGCCATCGGCCATCGGCTACGAGAAGCCTACATCAGCCCGTATCGGCCGATAGCCGATGTGCAGTTGCTGCTGGCAGTCGGACGCGAGCACGAGCAAAGACTCGGACACGGGCAAGGATCCGACTACGAGCGAGACCCGGGCGCGAGTACAGGCGAGGGCCCGGGCACGAGCATAGCGGCATCGGCTGGAAGGGATCCGTATCGGCTTGCTGGCCGATTGGATCAGTAATCTAATTTCTTCATCTCCTTGTCAATTGCGAGGTCAAATTGACTGGCACGCCCGCGAACCTCAAGACTTTAGGACCTGCACTGGAGCTAAGCAGATCTCCCAGGCCTTCGCGTGTCACCAGACGCCGAACCAGATCGTCAGCAAGCTTTTTGGCACACCCGGCGGTTTTCGGCGTCAACAATATGGAAAGCCTCATTCATCTATTTTCACCCGTGGGGTGCAAAGTGTGACGTGATAATGCATATGACATGGCAAACACACAACATATGAGAAATAAACATCACATCATATTGCATGGCATCACAAGAATAGATTTAAATGTTGAAATTGAACTAAAGCCATAATTAAGCATTCATTACATCACAAAATATGGTCAATACATGTCCAAAGGCCAATAGGAAGTCTAGAAATCCTAAAGACAGGAGGGGGGTCGGAACCTCTGGCCTAATGGTCGGAGGTTCTGGCCACACTGCAAAGCAGCCAACAAAAGTGTGAGAGAAGGTCCCTTCATTCTGAATTTTCTCCCCCTTTGGCATCAAGGCACCAAAAAAAGAGGAAAACCAGGGGAAGAAAGGACTCAGTCAACGTTGGAGGGGATGATCTCAGTGTCGCTGGACGATGTACTACCTACAGTGCCGGTCTCATCATCAGGGGCAATAATCTCGGTATTACCACTGGCGGCATCATCATCCCTCTCAATAATGGGAGGAAGTTAGGGCTGAGAGGGGATGAAATGAGGAGAGAGAAGAGCTCCCAGCCGCCCACAGAGAGTAAAAACCGACGGTGGGCCAGAACCTCCAGGCTCAGGAGCCAGAGCTTCCGGCTAGATTTTTGGTCAGGAATATTGGGTCGGAGCCTCCGGTCAGTAGGTCAGAACCTCCAACTGGACTTTAATGGTAAGAGGAAAATAAGGTATTTTGGCCCAAAGGAAGTGAACATGATTTTTCGTTGACCCATATGTGACCAGCAGCAATCAATAAGTACATAAAAATGATAACAAATGAAGATCAACAATGAAAAGAACCAAATTTTCATAATGTAAAACTATCGCACAAGGATTTTCGCAATATTTTTGAGAAAATGAGTTTGAGAATGTTGGAGCTCCGTTCTTAGTGTTAAGACCATTTTCTACACAAGAAAGGGCCTTAAAAACATAGAAGCTCACTTTGATTGACATCTTTTTGACCTAGTTTTGACTATTGATTAGTCAAGCACGTAGTCATGCAATGTTTTGAGAATCTAAGGTTCCATCCTTTTGTTGCTTGACTTGAAGCCCGAGAAAGAAAGTGAGCTCCCCATCATCGATATCTCGAACCTCTTAGTCATGATCTTGCTAAACTCTTTACTAAAAAAGGGATTAGTAGAGCCAAAAATTATGTCTTCGACATAAATTTGGCACACAAATAAATTATTCTTGAATTTTTTAGTGAAGAGAATAGTATCGGCTTTGTCTATTTCAAAACCATTTTTTAAGTAGAAAGTCACGAAGACATTCATATCAAGCTCTATGGGGCTTGCTTGAGCCCGTAGAGCGCCTTGTGAAGCTTGTAGACATAATTTGGATGTTTGGGATCTTCAAACCCTGGCGGTTGCTCCACATATACCAACTCGGAGATTGGTCCATTGAGAAACACACTCTTGACGTCCATTTGATAAAGCTTAAAATCATGGTTAGCGGTATAAGCTAATAGAATTCAAATGGACTCAAGGCGAGCAACCGGTGTAAAGGTTTCACCGAAGTCGAGGCCCTCGACTTGAGTGAACCCTTGAGCCACTAACCGTGCTTTGTTGCGAGTAACTACTCCATTTTCGTCTTGCTTGTTGCGGAAGACCCACTTGGTGCTGATGACGTTTTGTTTGGGTCTCTCCACTAATGACCACACTTGATTGCGGGTGAAGTTGTTTAACTCTTCTTGCATGGCCATCACCCAATCCGGATCACCAAGTGCGTCCTCCACCCTAATTGGCTCCAAAGATGAGACAAAGGAGTAATTCTCACAAAAGTTAGCAACCCGAGAGCGAGTGGTTACCCCTCTTTGGATATCACCAAGAATGTTGTCGACGGGATGATCTCTTTGCACGGTGTGGTGAATTCTTAGATGGTGCATCGAGGGGACTTGAGCTCCCACGGTGTCTCTTGGCTCACTGGTGCCCTCGGCATCGATTCCATCCACTCGTGCCAGATCGTCCTCTTAATCAACTCTTGTGCTTGAAGGCGCCGCTTGAGTGGAAGGAGCTTGTTCGGTCCCTCTTTGCTCCTTCGGCTCTTCTAGCGGCCTCACCTCTCTAATTGTCTTTTTCTCAATGTCGTGTCCCGTGACTCCTACACCTAGCATCTCAAGCTCAACTTGCTCCACTTGGGAGCCGCTAGTTTCATCAAATATCACATCTCTCGTGGTTTCAACAATTCCGGAGACTTTGTTGAAAACACGATAGGCGTGAGCATTTGACTCATATCTAAGCAGAAATCCTTCATCTACTTTTGGAGCAAACTTGGATGAGCGAGGTCTCTTACTCAAAATAAAACATTTGCAACCAAAAACAAAAAAATAGGAGACATTGGGTTTGTTACCGGTGAGGAGTTCATATGCCGTCTTTTTGAGAAGCTTGTGGAGGTAGAGGCGATTTAGCGCGTGACACGCGGTGTTCACTGCCTCCACCCAAAAGATGTCCGGGGTCTTGTATTCATCTAGCATAGTCCTTGCCATTTCGACAAGAGACCGGTTCTTCCCCTTCACCACTCTATTTTGAGGTGGATCATATGGAGCGGAGAACTCGTGCTTAATCCCCTCATCATCAGGGAATTCCTCCACTTGAGTATTCTTGAACTCCCCCCATTGTCGCTCCTAACTTTCTTGATCTTGAGCTCAAACTCGTTTTGGACTCGCTTTGCGAATTTCTTGAAAATTCCTTGGGTTTCACTCTTATCTTGCAAAAAAACACCCAAGTGAAGCGAGAAAAATCATCAACAAATACGAGCCCATATTTGTTACATCTGATGCTTAGGTAGGCCATAGGACCGAAGAGATCCATGTGAAGTAGTTCCAATGGTCTTGAGGTAGTCATGATGTTTTTCACGGGGTGTGGGTTCCAACTTGCTTTCCGGCTTGGCAAGCGCTACACACATGGTCTTTCTCAAATGTAACGTTAGATAGCCCGAGGATGTGTTCCCCCTTTAGAAGATTCAATAAGTTCCTCATCCCTGCATGAGCTAGTCTTCGATGCCAAAGCTACCCCATTGAGGATTTTGCAATCAAACAAGCCTCCGGGTTCACTTTATCTAGGTCAAAGTCCACTAGATAAAGATCTCCCTTCAACCTTTCCTTGAATGCGACGGAATTATCATCTCTTCTAAAGACGGTAATATCCTCGTCAGTAAACAAGCAATTATAGCGTAATTTACACAATTGAGACACCGATAACAAATTGTAGCTCAAGGACTTGACGAGAAGAACATTAGAGAGAGATAGATTGTTGGAGATGGCAATTTTACCTAGACCCATTACCTTGCCCTTACCATCATCCCCAAAGACAATATTGTCGTGATCTCCTCCATTCTCGTCAAGAGTTGCAAACATACTCATCTCTCCCGTCATATGGTTGGTGCATCCGCTGTCAACAATCCAACTCGATCCACCGGAGGAGTATGCCTACAAAAAGGAATCAAGCTTGGGATTTAGGTATCCAAACTTGTCTAAGTTTGGGTCCTTTAGCATTAGTCACAAGCGCCTTGGACACCCACACACAAGCCATGTACTCCTCATAGCAATCACCAATGAAATGAGCAATCACTTTACCGCGGTGATCCTTGGTAATCTCATATGACTCATAGTACAATTTTCCTGGTCAGAGCCTCCTACCAGAACTCTCTATCTGTCTGGGTTGACTGGTCGGAACCTCCTACCATCTTGGTCGAAGCCTCCTACTAGGCCTCTCAGTCTAGCTGAGAAAGCTGGCCGGAACCTCCAACCCATTGGGTCGGAACCTCCGGCGTCTACTGTCAGAGCTTCTGGCCCCCAGACTGACCGAGGAACTTTTTACCTCCTCGGCTTGCGACGAATCTCCTTCTTTCACAAACTTTAGGCATTGCTTCCCATTAACCATAGTCCTTTTGGATGATCTACTTTCATGAGGAGAGAAGCCAAGACCATAGCCATACTTGTTGGAGTGGGTAGTGAGGGTTTTGTAGAGGGCATCTTTGGATTGGAATGTTTTCAAATATCCAAACTTCACCAAAGTACCCAACCGCTCATTCTCTTTTTTAAGCGCCTCCAAAGCTTCAAGATTAGTAACATATGCATCCAAATCATAATTATAGCATTTTGCACAACCGTTGCTTGTGGAGGCATTGGAGATCTTGGTGGCCTCATTGGAGATAGAGGCACTATTACAAAGAGTGTCAAATTGCACTTCAAGAGCCTTGTGATTTTGGTCCAATTTCACAAGGTTCTCTTAGAGTGTTTTATTCACACTCTTTAGATTAGCCATTGAATTATTGATCAAAGAGAGCTCTTTGGTTAATTCCCTAATCCTCTCCTTCTCCTTAGCCAAGTTCTCCTCTAGGGTAAGGTTTCGCTTCTTCTCAAGGATGAGTAAGTTCTCTTGCCTTTCAAGTGACTTTTCTTTACCCTCTAATGCCTTCATAAGCTTTGCCAATTGTAACATGGCCGGCTTCCTAAAACCCTTGAGCATCTCATCCATATCATCCTCACTTTCATCATCACTAACATCATCATCATCAATTTGAGGAGATTTGGATAGGAAGGTTACCTTTCGCCCTTGTGCCATGAGGCAAGTGGGCTCATAGTGGTCGTCGTCGCTCAAGTTGTCGAAAAGACGCTCCTCGAACCCCGATGACGACTTCATAGCAATTGTGGCAACCCTTCCTTCATCACCTTCTTCCTTGTCGTCGTCCACATCATTGGAGAACCACTTCTCTCCAATATGAGCACGCATGGTCTTCTTCTTGACCATCTTGGACTTGCCACCCTTGTTCTTGAGCTTGGAGCAATCGGCGATGAAATGGCCATACTCCTTGCATTCGTAGCACGCCCGATTAGATTGCCTCCTTCCTTTGTGATCCTCCTTCTTGTCCTTGCCGAAACCGTCTCGCCGAAGGAAATGCTTGAACTTCCTCACCATAAGAGCGAAGTCTTCATCTTCACTCTCGGAGTCGCTTGAGGCTTGCTCCTTCTTGGCCTTCAAAGCGACTTCCTTGTTCTTGGCGACTGCGGTATTCTTCGCAAGTTGCTTCACCTCCTTGGCTTCCTCTTCTAGTAGCTCATATGAGATAATCCTCGAGAGAACATCGCTTGGGGTGAGTCTCTTAAAATTCTTCATCTCCCGGATGAGGGTCACCAAGGTGGGATTCCTTAGGGCGATCGCACGGAGAAGTCTCTTGGCAACCACATGATCGGTCATGTCATCACTACCAAGACCACGGATCTTGTTGACAATGACCATCATGCGATCGTACATCTCTTGCGGCATCTCATTGTCTTCTATCACGAACCGCTCAAGTTGCCCCTCAAGCAACTCAATCTTGGACTCTCGCACGCTGGGGGATCCTTCATGCGCCAATTGAAGCGTATCCCAAATCTCCTTGGTCTCCTCAAATTGGTCCACCTTGTTAAATTCCTCAGGAATCAAGGAGTTGAAGATGATGCTTGCGGCTTGAGCATTGCGGTGGATAAGAGCCTCTTGAGCTGGTTTAGGTTCCTCTCCTTCCTCCGGAGCGTCTGTCACACCTATGCACACAATGTTCCAAACACTTGGATGCAACGAGTTTAGATACAATTTCATCTTGTACTTCCACGCGCTATAGAAGGTCCCGTCAAAATGGGGAGTGCGTCCGGAAGGCACGGAGATGAATTGCTGAGGAGGAGGGATAAATTTGTTGTAATCAAGATCAAAAGCAGCTCCCTTTCTTCCACCCGACTTGTTTGTCGAACCATCTCCGTCTTCTTTAACCCTAGTAGAATCAACTACCTTCTCGATCGACATCCTCGGATCAACTCCAAGCGGTTAAGCTTCTTAGGAGTTTAGGCTCTGATACCAATTGAAAACCCGTTGATGTCGCCTAGAGGGAGGGTGAATAGGCTTTCCTGAAAAATTCTCCAAATACAGCGGTAAAATATTGGTAGGAACCTCCGACCAAAATGGTAGGAGGCTCTGACAGGCTCTCTCGAGCTGACCGAGAGGGCTGGTCGGAGGTTCCGGCCAAGAACGCCGGAGGTTTCGACCCTAATGTTCTGACTCTACCAAGACACTTTAATAACCGATAGATTGACAAAGATCAAGTGTAGGCAAAGAATAGGGTAGGAGATAAATGGAGCCAAGTATAGAGACAAATTAATGCAATAACGAGCAAGCACAATTGAGATAAAGATTTTTCCCGAAGTTCGGATCACAAAGATCCTACGTCTCTGTTGAGGAGCTCCAAAGAGCCGGGTCTCAATTGACCCCTTGCCTCACCAAGCAACCACGAGGATCAACTTGATATCCACTAGAATTTACCTCTTTTCCTTGCGGAGGTGAGGTTAATCTTCACAAACTTTCCCGGGACAATCCACAACCTGAGGAAGCTCGCGGGAGACGCCTAACCATCTAGGAGGTTTCCCTCCAAGAGAAATAAGCTCTAAGCAGCCAATCCGCATCCTCCTCAAGTGCACAAGATCTTTCTAGCCTTCTTTCAACAACACTCACTCAATTTTCCACTAGATTCTCACATGAATCACAAAGGATACACTAGAACTAGTTGAAAGAGCTCAAAGAACCTTAGGAGAGGCTAGGAGTCAGTGGAAATGAAGTGGAATGGCCAACCAACGGCTAGAAACCAAGTTTGAGCTTTATAGGCATTAGCATACGTCACTTAGCCGTTACTCACAGATTTTGGCCAGGAGGTTCCGACCCCAGGGGTAGGAACCTCCGGCCAACACTTAGTCTCTGGCCGAGAGAGCTGGTCGAAGCCTCCGACCCAGGGGTAGAAACCTCCGACCCTGACACTGAAACTAGTCCATCCCAAGTATATGTGTTGTGCCAAAATGATAGACTCTCAGCTATTTGGATCTTAAACACTTGAGTGGTCTTGGAACACTGTTTGCAACCCCTCTTGATACTACGGTTTTTCCTCGACTCAAAAGAAAATTCAAAAGAATTTAAAATAAACTCCGAGTCGCTTCGCCGTTTTGCGTCATGTCTTTGTGGGGGTCTCCATGCACCACACCAAGCAACCTGGGACTAATTCTCTGCATAATTCTCGATAAACTCATTAGTCTCTTAACCGCTTTGTCATTAATTCACCAAAACCCACTTAGGGGTTAGATGCACTTTCACTTAGTCCTTAACCACACATAAATAGTCAAAATTTTTGAAATTAGGGTTTTATTAAAATGGTTTTTCATGGCCTAGAATCCGGGACATTACAAGCCTACTCTTTAAAAAGAATCTCGACCATTGTTGTCACTACTATAAAAACTAGTAATACTTATTTGACACACCAAATGATTTTAAATGGAAAAGTGATGAACTATAAAGTTGTAGATCTTGTCGAGAACTACAACTGTGATATATAGTCTCTATCGGAGGTCATATGTAACATAGATCTAAGATTTTTGTAACGAATATTTGGAGTTCTAAACAATTGCAAATTAAAAAGCTGTCAACTACAAAGTTGTAGATCTTATCGAGCTCTATAATTTGCATATAAAGTTTGACTTCATAGAATTTCATATGACTTATTTATAAATTATCAAAGTAATGTACGCACAATAAATTTTTTTCGCACGCTAGACTGCCACGTCACATAAACCACCCTCCTATTTAAAAAAAGAGGGCGGAAGAAGTGTATTTTTGTAAATTTTTAAAAATTAAATATATAAATAAAAAATTCCACAAAAGCAAGGCTCGTTCAAAAATATCTGATCAATAAAAACACTCGAAGAGCAAAATTAGAGGAGCAAAAGCATTGAATAGAAAAGATAAAAAAACCCAGAAAACAAAATTATGAGGTGGAACCTGGATTTGAATTGTTATGGAGGTAATTATATGTCTCCTACTTTTGTGTTAATCTGTGTTTGCTTGATTTATTCAAGGCGTTTGCCCTTTTTTTTTCTTGATCTGTGATTGGTTTATCTCACAACACCATCCCACTTTCAGCGGAGCATCTCCAGTAGGGTCTCTAAACTAAAACCCTAAATAGGTTTTTAAGAAAAAAAACGAGGTCTAGCAGGGTCCCTACTAGGGTCCTCAAAATAGGAAGACCCCTAAATCTATCCCCACAGCCCCCATTCTAAGGGCTCTATAGCCAGCCCCTATTTTTTTAGCTTTGGTGAAATTTTAGTGTGGGCTTCTATCGCGCACAGCGCACCCTATCTCCAGCGCCACCATCACCCTTCCGCCTGCCGCCGCCACGGTTCCACCTCCTCCCCTGCATCCTCCTCCCGGTAGCCCTCCTCCTCTCGGTGCTAGTCCTCCCCGGTGCTCCTCGCCTCCTCCCCCCACCCCCCTGGCATTTCCTCCATCCTGGAGCCCCTTCTCCTAGCGCCTTCTCCTCCCCGGCCTCCTCCTCACAATGCTTCACCAGTGAAGTTGTGGAGCACTTGTGGGCGCTTCATAATGCTCAGTAGTTTGTTTTATTGTATTTTCTATAGGTTATTTTGAGTCTTAAACTTTTACTTGCAGGATGTCATTTCCATGTTTTTAAGTTTTAAATAAAAATTTGAATTGTGGTGTTTCAAATCATTAACTTGTATATGGATAAATTCTACGCGTTACAAATATTTATGTTTCAATTATTATAGTGTCAAACTAGGCATATACATATAGTGTATGGTGAAATACAATAAAAAAAATGAGGGCTGAGAAATAGGGGCCCTTATTAGAGTTCGAAGCATGTTTGAGATTCAAAGAAAATAGAGACAGCCCCTATTTAACCTTTAGGGACTCTAAATAAGATATGCTCTTAGAGTTGAAAAATTGCAGGTCTCTACACCCCATTGCTGAAACAAAAGGTAGGACAACAGTAGCTATCCTCAAACTAAGTGGAATTAACAACTGCATTATATAACTGTTACTAGTTGCTAGGTGCCATCTCCCAAAAATCAGGACATGTAGCATTTCAGATCATTCCCGTGGGAGCCAATGCATCCACCATAAAAATCAGTAGCCAGAAAAAGGAAACTAAATACTGGATTAGCATTTCCCCTCTTTTTATCTGACATGTAGCATTTCAGGTAGCAAAAAAATAACACATGAAAATCTAAAAAAACAATTCATGGAAACCACAGTTCTAATGTACACAAGCTTCTATGCTGATAGATTTGAAGTACTAGTATTAGCAATTTCAAATTAATGGCAACCCACACGAATGCTCTCTTAAATAGAAAAAGGTCGTTACCTTGTTGACGTATGCATCTTCAATAAGTGTTCTTGTTATATTATTTGGTGATATTTGTTAGTTGGTGTAAACGGTAAGTGTACCTGAAGCTTGTGTGCATTAGAACTATGGTTCCATGGTTGTGTTGCCGTACTTTTCCACATGTATCAGACACATGCTCAAAAGTAAAAACACAAGTTCAAAGTACATGAAGCTCCCTCTCTTCTCCATGATGTAGCAAAGCAACAAAGTAGATTTTAAATCAGCAAACCAAAACACTCTTCTCCAAAAGTTGAATCATAGAGGCCAGCTAGAAAAACACACCCACTTTTGTGTAGACCTTTGGCATCTTCTATCTGTTGTGGCAAGCATTGACACACAACAAAAAAGAATCTACGTAAGTAAATCAATAATTGCATAAATTTATAATAGAAATTGCACAATTTTCTAAATAAAGTTGCACACTATTGAAAACAACAACTACTGCAACAAGAGGGTGCAATTTGTGTAGAAGTAACAAATATTAGTTCTAGACTTTAATCATTAATCAAATAGATGTTCTCTCATCAGAAACAAAAAGACATATAAGAGATAAAAAAAGCTCAAAGTACCTCAAACCCTTCTTCTCTAAATCTAATCCATATAGCCCATCAAGAAACACAACCAAAATCTTATGTATGAAACTACAACATTTACTTATAAAATCAACCACTGTTTGCACACGCTTGCGGGGGAAAAGGCTTTTCCTCATCCATCCTATGCAGAAAATATAATGCCCTTCTCTTATAACTAAAGTTGTAGAAATTTATAATTAAAGTTGCACAATTTATAATCAAAGTTGTACAAGTTTATAACTAAAATTGCACATCATTAAAAAATGACAACAAAAAATGACTGGGGCTGCAATTTGCATGGATAGTTAAATTATCAAAAAACCTATAGTACAAACTGAAAGCACATACAAAAATATATTTTATGGTACAAAAGAACGAGTTGCATGGCAATCAAAATCCAGTACTCAAGAACTGATCAATCCATGATATAAGTGAAAAATCAGACAATCAGAACCTGTAGATTAGACTGATATCAACACTCAGAATCAAAGGTGGTTCGTGCCATTTGACACCCCCACCCCCACACACACACACAACCAATACATGGAAAGTAGTCCAACGATCTAACCCTATACCCCAAATACACACATGCAGTACTTAATGATCTAAAAATCACATAGGCAATGGTAGAAAAGCAAAATGACAAGTTCGTTTGATCAATATATGCCATTATTGTATACAACTTGCACTTTACTTACATGGGAGTTGCATATCACTATGAGTGCAACTTTAGAGAGCAAATATACAAGTTTCGTTATTACTTTTTAACAAGAAAGTAAAAAAAATAAATGGTGCTAAAAATTTGGTATGATAAATCATTCTACTATTTTGTTTTGCACAATGTAGAATTTTTAAGTCAACCAAATAAAAGAAGCAAAGTATTTTTCTCCTTCCAAAGTAGAAGCAAAAGACAAGAGAATTGTGTTAGCAGCTACTTCTGAAAAGGGCTGAGACACTCAGCGATAGAAAAGATACTCTGCACTTTGTTGTCGTTCTTGTATCTCCAGATTTAATCCACCCCGATAAACCAACATTATTGATGAGTGTTTATGGATTCTCTGAATTTGTTAGTCTCATCGGCTTTTAGCTAGCCAACATAACGACAACATAAGAACCATGCCATGTCATAGCCCATCACATAGTGCCAGAATAAATAAGCCTCGTCCCTGGCCATATCCTTAGTTAATCCCAAACCAACCAGTCAAAGCATGGCTACAACCTAAAGCCAATAGAAGCCACTCTGAATAAATCACCATGCAACAATAATGCTTGCATAGGACGTACAAACTGCAACAAATAATGATTGCTCAGAAAGAGTAAAATGGAAAGGGAATATAAAGGAATGGCCCAACTGAAAGCAAAGAACCAGCTGGGAAAAAAGCTTCTACTATTTTATACACTTTTTGAAACAATTAAGGTTAGCACAAAACAAAAAACACAACAGATCAGAGTGGGGAAAGGAAGAAAAACAAAACACAATTGGTCTGAAGAAAGACATTCAGATTTTCTTAGACAGTGATAGCTCAAAGAATAAAGCATCAAAATAGCCAACAAACTGATAGCAAGCATGTGGCTCTCTAGGAAAGTTTTCTTACAAAAGGAAGAAACTCATACTTTCTAGAATGATTACACATTATAGTTGGCTTCTCAATGGTGAAAGCAGAAACTACTGTCCAAATATCAGCAAACCAGTAAAGCAAAAAAATTTTCCCCCCAATGTGACAAGTACCAACAAACTGGGAGAAAGTACATGAACTGAAATTTCTTAATATTTTAACACAAAAAAATCTACAGATTTTCCCTACTGTTAATGTGATGTACATGTGGCAAATGTTGCAGCAGAAATGTGTATGAGTGTGCAGCTCTGAATGTTTGCAACTACATATTAATACTGTTCTGTAATTCTATTTGCTCGGCATTGCAACTGAACAGAATTCCAGAAAATGTACCCGCTATTGTCCTTGTCGAAGTACTGGAACACGCTGTAGAGGTGCTTCTCCCTGTCCATTCTGTTCATGTGCATCGTGATGGTGATGAACTTATCATAATCGATCGTTCTGTTGCGGTCTGCATCAGCCTGTTTTTTCAAAGCCACAAACATTTTGTGAGTCTGAAAGTTCTGAATGTCAAGTATAGAGTGGAGCAAAATCAGTTCCAAATGATTCTGTAGCTATCCTTACAGCTTCCATTAGCTGCCTAACTTAAGCTTCGATGAGTTCAGTTCCCTTCTTGGCCAGCCCTTTCATCAACTTGTCAGCGGTTATCGTGCCGCTGCTATCAGAATCCATGCTCTTGCACATCTCCTTGAGCCCCTGATCTCCTACGACAGGCATCCGACAATACCCTGAAAAAGATTCAAGGTAACAAAGTGAATTATTCATCACAAAAAATACTCTCTGTCACCTATTTTCAGACGGACTGAACATGCCTTGGAGCAGCCTTGCTGAACTGGTTCATAGATCTGAAGTGCTTGAGCCTGCCAAGAACAGCGTTGTCCAGCGGCGCATTGAGCGCCTCGGCGTCTTCTTTAACCCATGGATGATCTGAACAGAAATTAAAAAAATCATTCTCATTCATCTGCAAAATGCAACCTGATGAAAAATTTGCAATGTTTAGTGAGAGGGAGACTGGGAGTCAAAGGTACTCGCTGAGCACGTCCTTTGCCTGGGGTCACTAAAAATACATGAACATGACCCCCCTTCCTCACACCCAGCCACCGTAATACCAAAATTACATCGTCAAAAACATCACAGAATTTCCCTAAAATCTCAGCATTGTGCATCAAAAATCCCAGCCACCAGGCTTTGTGGTTGGGTTCTGCACACAAAGAGTATGATGTTGCGAAGTGTTAGATTATTGGGATTTATACATCGAAACTTGAAATGCATCCTAAGTATGTATATAATATAGTGTACCTCCTAAATCTGAATCTTACTCTATCTCCAATTGTAGGGACCGGCCCATCCTTTATCTGAGTGGCCATAATTGCCTTCCTTAAGGTACTCGGGGCCCATGACTTCCACAGTAACCCCTGAGACCTTCATAATTGAGTCACAGCTGACACCGAGTGCTTATCCTCCACGGTGAAGAGAATTCAGAGTGCTTTGCTCCCGAGTACTCATTGTCCGAGTGCTTCTTCTCTCGAGTCCTGATTCATGTCAGCTAGCAATGAGGCTATGAAGGGCTTCACGGAAGAATATGAATAGTGTGCTCCAAATAGTTGCACCTATTAGGTGCAACCCCGACTTTGTGCTTAATTATGAAACAATTAAACATAAAGTCAAAGATCGTTAACCTTTTAGCCTTTCTTGAGTAGTATACTATCCAGAAATTAGACTCTTCAGTATCATATTAGCTGGAAGTATTTTTACTTAAAGCAATTTTGGCTAAGCATATAAGCCAAGTATCACTATGGAGTAAATCCAATGCGTGATGAGGTGTATTTGAGAGATATCTGCATCCCCAATTTTAATGGAAACCAGCTATTGATCATTATAAGAATATATTCTCAATACCTTAAAATAATCAAGATACCCGAATATATACACCCGGCTATAGTCTTAGCATGAAGCGTATCTGATTATTGAATCGGTTCTTGTAAAATAGCACCTGCATCGTGATTTTAACGCGACCAGCGGGCGACCCAGTAGGGCATGCTATTTAAGAACTCATATCTTTGGCCTACTACCGAATAAGTCGGCCCAAACCGACATACCCAGCGCAGCCCACAAAATTGGCATCCCTCGCATGTCTAAACAATGTTATTGGCATCGGTAACCTTAGTCGGCTAGAGGAACCCTTATCTGCAAGTCTTTCCGACTTACGTTCTGGATGCAGTATGGTTGCCACAGATACCCGAGTGGATAGATTGTAGGATCTGCTTGCCCTCCTCAGGTGTGACGCAATGCATGAGAACTTCAGATGCGCGTTGACAATATTGGTCTTCTCCAACTATGATAAAGTTTTTGCTCCATTGCTTAACTTACTTAGCTCCGTTGTGATCTTTAGAAATTTCGTCTTCCAGCAGGAATCGAATGATTGGCGTCTTTCAGTCTTGAAAAATAATGAGCACCTCCGTAGGTTCCAGGTTTGGTGCTACCTCCGACTGAAAGCTCCAGTAGTAGCTTGTAGCCGAATAAGGTACCCAAACCTTGCATTAGCATAGGATTCGACTAGTGACCCTCATGGGGTGTACCCTACCCAACAGAGTTGTGGCCAAATAAGGTACCCGAACCTAGCATTAGCATAGGATTCGGCTGGTGACACTTATGAGGCGTACCTTACCCAGCAGAGTGGTACCCGAGCCCCGACTGGTGCCGGAGGTCGGTTATTAGCCCTCCTGAGGCGTACCAACGTAAAGGTGATATTCGTGTCCTGACTGGCGCAAGTACTCGATCAGTAGCCCTCATGGAGCATTCCGAGTGATTCTTGAAGCGTCGCACTCCAAGTGTATCATGGCAGACTGGTCCAACCCCCGAGCGTAGGAGATAGGCTCGTAGCCATGAGTTCCTGTTACACGTATCTGGAACTTGGCCCTGCATTATAAACATATCGGATGAGTAGCATCTGATGAAGAAAACAATCACCCGAAGAAAATCTAAACATTTTACAATGCATGTAAATATGTGTTACTCCTCTTATTGATATTAATTTCCCTAAGTAGTTGACCCCTTACGTTTAAACACTCTGCCCGACTAGTCATAGCCCCCGAGCATCGAGAGTCGGCTCATGGCTCTTTCCCAGACACACGTTTTGGTGACTTGAGTTCGTCTTTTATGGAGCAAAGCTTCACGGATTGGAATTTATGCTACTCGAGTACTTTTGCAATCATTAAGAGCAAAAAAAATACGCAGAATGTACACCTATTAGGTGCAAGCGGTTGCGGCATTGGCGAGGCCGAGTGAGGAATTGATGATCTCATCCCCCTAGATCCGATCCCGATTGGCACTAAGCCGTATCCGAGTCAAACCATAGGGAAGTGAGTTGTCTCCTGTCCCATTTAGATGACAATAGCATATAAAGAAAAAAATATTTATCAGAAAGCGACTTAGCTGTTCAGTATTGCACGAGTTGGGAGTGGGGATGCCATCCTTGCATTTAAGCTTTTGAGCCCCTGAGCATGTCACTTATCGTTCTGATAATCTTCAGTTCTAAGAGGTCGAAGATGGTTGCGACCCACTGCCACAATGAAGTCGTCTGACTTGCGTTTGCAGTTCCCAGCCTTAGTCGGGACCGCGTCATCGGTGTCTTTCCATTCCTTTTGTCGAGGTGCCTTTTTGTCATCGAGGGCTTCAGCAATAGCGTCAGCCGAGTCGGCGTATTTATTTGCCATGTCGAATAGAGCTTTGACAGAACTTGAAGGCTTCCGACTGAACTTAGCGATGAACGGGATGTCCTTGACTCCTTTTCGTAAGACGGCGATGACGACCTCGTCCTTGATCTTCGGAATTGAATTTCTCTTCTCAGAAAACCTTTTGATGAAATCACGAAGAGACTTGTTCTTCCTTTGATGGCACTGATACAGATCGTACTCAGAAGATGGCCTCTCATACATTCCTTGGAAATTGGCGATGAAGCGTTCCTGGAGTTCTCCTTAGGAGCCGATTGACCTCTTAGGCATGTCCTTGCCAAGTTGGCTAGAGCAACAGGGAGGTAGTTAGCCATGACCTTGTGATCTCCTCTAGCTACTCGGATCGCCAGAGTGTAAATTGTGAGCCAGAACTTGAGGTTGGTCTTCCCGTCATATTTTTCAATTCTAGTAGGCATGAAGCCTGACGGCCAATCGACTTATTGTAGCTCATGGGTGAAGGCCGGTACTCCTTCATCTGTATGAGGACTCCGACTCTGACTACGGCAGTGAAACCACTCGTGGTGGAGACCAAAGTGCTCATGCTCATCTTCTAGTCGGCGGCGCTCATCCTCCTCGCATTCTGGGCGTCGAGCGTTGATGTCTTGTCGGAGATCACGTCATAGTCGGCCTCGGACATCCTGATTATCCCGACGGTCGTCTTGATGTCGATGCCACCGGTCGTTATTGTGGTTGCCAAGTGACGTGTGGCGTGACTCCGTGTGCGGCTGACTGGAGTCGACCACTCGGTGTCGCGTTGAAGCAGATGAGACCGCCGTTGGAGAAGCCGACCTATTGGTCAGTATGAGAGTGTCACCCGACTGTTGACGCTACTAACATACAGCAGCGATGATCATGGCTTTTATCCTTGCTATCGTCGGGGTGGCCTGGTGATCAGGCCCAAACTGCAATGTATCCAATAGAGTTGCAGCGGCCACAACGTACTGCTAAAGAGTTACGAAAATATCATGGTCGCCGACTCAGGTTTGGAGGATTTGCTATTGAGTAGTCCACCCAGCTGTACGCAGATCGTCGTTGCAAGCATCGCGCTCGCCCTGTAGGCGTCTTGCGTCTTCCTCCTATTGTTCACGCAATCAGCAGGCCTCCTCTTCTTGCTAATCGCGTAGTCGGCATGCCTCCTGAGTGGGAGTGGAACCCTTGGACGTCATGAAGACTTTGCGTGGTGGAGAGAAACTCGCTGTACTGCTGTCCAACTGAGAGTCGGAGTCAGGAGAGTAGAGTGGGGTGATTACAACTCTGACCTCCTTAGATCCGATCTCGAGTGGCTCTGGGCCGTATCCAAGTCGAACTCTAGGGGATCGGGTTTGCCGCATTAGATGTTGATTGAAAATATCCACGGCGTTGCTGAGTCCGAACAGGAGATTGACGATCTCCTCCTCTCTTAGCCCAATCTCGACTGGCTCGAGGCCGAGTTTGAGTCGAACACCAAAAGAAAGAGTTGTCCCTGGACTCGGGCGTGTTGGAGATCACCGCAGCATGTCGCTAAAGATCGCTGCAGCATTACATAGGCTGACCGGCACGGAGTTGGCTTGGTTCCTGGCCGATTGAATCGGATCCGAGTCGGACAGGGTAAGGTTGCCGAATTGGTCGGCGACGAAGTCGAGGCTCCCGAAGCTGATTGTTTGCCTAGGGAAGAAGTTGATGCCGTCGACTCCGGTGATTGGATCCATCAGGCTTGTTGAAGATGATCTCGCTGATGCCCCTACCTGACGCACCAACTATCGATGTTTTGTATTGGCAATAAAAATATGGGGCTACTCGTGAGACCTAAGCTTGATGGATTGCAAAGGAACACGGAACAATTTATACTGGTTCAAACCCTCGAGGTGAGGTAATACCCTACTTCCAGTTGTGGTGTATTGCCTTTGAGGTTTTGCTGGTGAGATTGTATGCGCTCCATGCCCCAGGGGGCTCCTTACCCTTCCTTATATACTGGAGAGATGAGAGTTATAGGGTAGAAACTCAGTCAGATACGACCAAGAGCTTTTCTTATTAGTACATAGAAAGTCCGGCTAGGATTATTTCCCTTTTTTTGTCATGCAAGGTAATATGAAGCCGAGTCCTACTCTATCTCCAATTGTAGGGACCAGCTCACCATTTGTCCGAGTGACCGTAATTGCCTTCCTTAAGGTACCTAGGGTCCATGGCCTCCACACTCATGGTGAACATGGTCTATGGAACAGAGGGATGGGGGTTTGTGGACTGCTGGGGTGGATGCCATGTGGTACCTAGGGCTGAGGTGGCACTGATGTGGCAGTGAGGTGGCAAGGTGACTCAACTGCTAGAGCTAACGTGGCACCAGATGGGGTTAATGAAAATCAAGTGGCTGAGATCGATCTGATGTGATCGGACGGCTAGGATTTGCTTCGGGGTTTAAAGAGGATCGGATGGATCGGATTTGATTGGGATGATCCGACGGCTGGGGATGGTTAAGTTACTATGTGCGGGACCCATTTGTCATCCAAAGAGGGGACCAACAGAGGGGCCCACTTGTTATTCATCGAAGAGAGGCTGCCCACGGGCCCGCTGTCAGTGTCCGGGGAAGTAGGTGAGCAGTGTCCTTGCCATGGCGATGGCGTGGCTCACATGCAGCGGCCGGCAAGAGAGGGGGCCAATGGGAGACGACGGGCGGCGGCAGACGACGGCGCCGGATGGCGGAGGACGGTGGCCCCGGGATGATGTTCGGTGGCGACCGCGGCACACAGAGGCGATAAGGAGACGATACCGTCGGCGCAACGCAGCAGGAGAGGGAGGAGATGGGAGCGACAGCTGGGGCTGAAGCTCGGATTCTCACCACGGCGGCTTCAGGACAGTGAAGACGACGATGGCGACCGAACGTGGCAGCGGCGGTGTAGAGCAAGCCATGGCGGCGGCGGCTTCGATTTTGTGGTAGCGGCTAGGGCTTGGAGAGGAACTAGGAGAGGGCGTGGCAGTTGATATATATAGGGGCAGCGGCTTCGGAGTCCAGGGGCGTGGCGGCGCAGCGAATTCAGCGGCGATGGTTGCAGATTTGGCGGCGGCAAGGGAGTCCCGAGGCAGCACAGGGTGGCTACGCGATGGATGCGGCGGCGGCTGTTTGCAAGCGGACGTGAGCCGGGTTAGGCCAAGGGAGGCGGCGACTGACTGAAGCCAGGCTGAGGAAAGGAGGTCCAAGCCAGGCTGAGGCTGAGGTGAAGCTCGGAGTGGCTCGGGCCTCTAGCCAGAGAGAGAGAGAGGAGAAAGAAGACAGAGAGGAAGAAAATAAAATAAAAGAAAGAAGAAAGGGGGAGAAAGGAAAAAGAGAATGAAAGGAGGGAAAAAGAGGAAAAGGGGGGCTTTTCCGGAAATTTTCCCAAAATTTGGAAAATTAGAATTTAGAAGATTTTTAGAGAATCAAAGAATTATTTTAAAATATTGCAATTGAGGGAATACTCGGAACTTTGGAATATTTTGATTATTGGGGTATTTTTGGAAATTGGAAACTTGGGGATATTTTACAGAATCTGGAATTTGGGGAAAGCTTCGAATTAACCGGAATAATTAGAATATCGAGTCAAAGAAATTTTGGGATAAAACGAATATTCGGAATATTTTGGGAATGGAGGAAATCAGCAGGATTTAGAATATTCAGGATATCGAAAATTTGAAAATATTTTTGCGGAGATCTAAATTGGAGCGAAAACTTGAAATATTGAGGATTTGGATTTTGTGGAGACCATGGACATTTAAATCAAAAGGAAAGATGCATATTCAATAAAAAGAAATTGAATATATTCGAGTCTGTCAGATTTAGAACTTCGGGATTTTCCAAAGTCACATTTTTTAGGGAATTAGAGATTCAGGAACGACAACCCGAGCATGGGTAAAAAAGAAGGGTACAAAGGGATTGAACCAGGAACGACCCGAGAAAAGGAATTTGGAATTTGTTTAAATAATTACTGAAAATGATCTTTGTAGTATTAAAATTAATTATGGAGCTATGAAAAATCTGAGAAAATTTCAGAAAGGTTATTTACACACAACAAATTTATTAAAAATGTATTTGACCAGGATTTATTAGAGAAATTTTTGCTTCCTATTTTACTTTACTTAACTGATATACTTTACAATGTAATATAAATTCTAGAAAATCAATTTTTAATTAAATTTATTTAATTCCCGAAAAATCGGGTTGTGACAAATTACCCCCCTTACCAAGAATCTCGTCCCAAGATTCCCGAGATTCGGAACGGCTAGAAAGAAAAGGGCATAGGTAAACTAAAGGCTCACTTATTCCATAACTCTCCATAAGCATTCTAAGGCTAAGAAACTATTGCTCTTCTGATCCAGCTGGCTCATCTGCATCACTTGGGGACGTGACCGGCACTGCATTGGCTCCGGTGATGACAATATTGTTGACACATCCCATTGGCTGGTGACGCTTCGGCTTTGGACACTGTTTTGCAAAGTTGCCTGGCTCAAAACAATTGTAACACACAAACGTCTTCTTCACATTGTTGTCCTGTTGAGGTTGGTCCTTCTGGGCTGGGGCAGGTTGGGATACTTGAGCATTGTCCACTTCATTGCTCTTGTTACCTTGGCCGTGGCCATGGGGGTTGGCTTCCATGGAAACTTGTGGTGCCGAGAACGATCCACCAATCTGAAGCGGCGTGGTTCATTGTCTCTGGTTGCTGCCCTGGAATCCCTTGTAGGCAGTCATTCGCCTCTTGCGGTTCTCTATCCTGTTCTACTTATCTTCCTAACGAATTGCTTTGTCTACTAGCTTCTGAAAATCTTCATAGTCACCAGAGATCAACTGAACTGACAGCTCATCATTCAAGCCTTCTAGCAACTTCTCTTGTTTTTCTTCGTCAGTATGCACATCTTCTGGAGCGTAACGTGCTAAGCGGTTGAACTCGTGAAGAAACTCTATCACCGTACAGTTACTTTTCTTGAGAAAACAAAACTCCCGTTTCTTCAAAGCAACTACTCCAGCGGGAACATGGGCTCTCTTGAAATCATCAGTGAACTCTGCCCAGGTAATCTGCTGACCTTCCACTCTGTTCACCTTGAAGTGATCCCACCATTTTGAAGTAGGTCCATGAAGCAGGTGTGACGCAAAGGCGAACTTCTCTTGATCCGTACATTGAAGTAGCTCCAGCTTCTTCTCAACAGCGTGCAACCAGTCGCTAGCTTCCACTGGGTTGGTAGTGCTTGAGAACGTAGGTGGCCTCACGCGAAGAAACTCAGACAACTTGGAGTGAGGCGGAGGAGCTGGTGCTTGATTCTGAGCTTGATTGTTCTACATCCGTTGCATCATCAGGGTCATTAACTGGGTCTGGTTAGCTAAGACTTGAGCAAGCGTGGGGTTCTCTAGCATGTTAGGGATATGGGTGGCTGTTTCGTCGTTCTGTGTGCTGGAACCACCTCTGTTGTTGTTCTCTGTGTAACTTCCGTTCCTGGTGTTGACCATCTGTTGAAGGTGCCAAGGAGCGAGAAAGAAGGGGTTACACTATAGAAAGGACTTTAACCAGGTTGTACTACTAATGTGATGTGAGTGAGCAGTTACAGTTTGGGTCGATTAAGCAAACAACCTAGTATGAGTACATCCCAGATGTAGACCATACCTATACACAAGCAAGCAACACATGTGCTATTACTAACGTCACTACTCTTCAAAGGTCACCAGGGAGGTCTGGGTTAGGATAGGTTCCTTGCGCGAAGTCTTCGTTGCTTGTAGATGGCACGACGACTTGGATCCAAGAGATTTCCTTGACACTATTTGATGCTTGAAACAACTTCCATTTGTTGACACTGTCAACCACTTCTAGCATCTTCATGGTTGTAGTCACCAAGTTTAACTAGACCAGTTGAACGAGAAAGGGAGGATACATAAAAATTTTTCAAAGAATTCCATAGATGAGAGGAGAATTTTTCACAAATAGGTTTTTGAGAAAAGATGTCCTTAAGGTCTGACCGTTTGGCTTATCCCACAGTCAAGCTTGGCTCTAATACCAACTTGTCACGCCCAGAAATTCACCAGAATTTCCAAAGCTAATTTGTGCAATAAATCCTCGTCCAGAAATCAGCTGAGGTACACAAATCGATAATTTCATAAAAATAACCAAAACATAATAACGATAAATACTTACAAAAAGGTACTTAGTTCTCACACAGAAGAAAACAGTAGCAGAACGACAACTAGCGTAGCTTCAGCACCAAGCCACAGGCAGCTCAACTGGGGTATAAGCCAAACACTAAACTTCTCTTCCTCGCAAAGCTTCACCTGATGATTGTAATATTGCAAAACTGAGTACCACCCACCGCATACAACAAGCCACACATGGAAATGCAAATAATGCAATAGGATTCCAAAGAAAAGGCATAGTATGGCTTATTTGCATAAACAACATTTAAAACATTTGCATTTAAAATCATTATAAAAATAGTATAATTTAATTATTATCAACATTGAACCAATTTCTGAACAGCACTCCAACGCAGTTCAGGCCCAAACCAAAACCCTCCAAACTGGAGCTATGAAACTTTCATCAATTATTATCGCTAATGAGTAGTGTGGGACTAATCGCAGAAAACATTGCTAGGCCCGCCCATTGATCGCGGGCATGGCTATTCACATAGTTTTACTCTAGCTAGAGGTGTACCAATTTACCCATAAGACACGGTTCCACACATGTCACCATGCCTCGAAATACCACCATGGTACTACAAAGGGGGAACCCGTGACAAGTCCTTCCGTGCAACTCGCCCAACATAAAAGCCACCCACTGAACTACCAGTCTCCGGTAGGGTTGATCAGGTTCCTAGATAGGGAGACGGTTCAACACCCAAAACATGGACTTATTGACGCAGCCATGGTGGTCTTATTTACACAGCCACAAACACACCGTGGTGCCTCCTATTGAACTCGCTACACTACGGGTCCAGCCGTTGCCCATTCTGGCTTGTGGTTAGTACGGTATTGCTTCGCAACAAGTAGTCCGTGAACCGGTCCTTAATTATCATAAGCACCACTAGCATCATCACCATTCCATGTGCTCACAACCCACCATTCAGTCAAGTTTTAGTTGACAAGTTCAATTAACCAGCCACGACCAACAGTCGAATCAATAACCATTAACCATTATTTATCGATAAGTGAACCATTAGTTTTCCACATAAAATGACGCTAAAGTTTCTAGGCATGGCTAAGCAGAATCCTAAATAATCTAGCTAGATCAGTAAATAGTCACCTAGCTAGTCCATATTAATCACCCAAGGTGTCAAGGTATAGGTATCAAAATCAAAATGGCCATAATTATCAAGGAATATTGGATAATAAATAAATACCCGTAATAATGTTATTCCAAAATATTTCATGCAATAACGTTGAAATAAAATAATTTTCACAAATGGGATCAACATGCTCAAGAAGATTTTTGTGTGACTTGCCTTGCAATCAAAAAAATCTTTGCTCGATCTTCCGAACTTTCCTCATACTTCGCGACCTTCCAAAATGACGGAAACGACTAACTACACGTAAAATAAAAAACACCTAAGAAACTACAAATAAATAGTATATAAAAAGTATATAAATATATAAATCATGATTTTAGATGAATTTAGGAAGAAGAACGGGTCGAATCGGAGTTCGAACGGAAAAGTTACGGCTTCCGGAAGTTTGAATTCAGAAAAAATCACAAAAGAAAAGGAAAAGGAATATTCTTGGAATATTCCCTGAATTTTCGAATTAATATATTTAATTTGGATAAATGCTGACACATGGTGTCTACAAGTCAGTGACTAGGCTCATGGTGAACTTGGTCTATGGAATAGAAGGATGGGGATTTGTGGATTGCTGAGGTGGATGCCATGTGGTACCTAGGGCTGAGGTGGCACTGATGTGGCAGTGAGGTGGCAAGGTGACTCAACTGCTAGGGCTAACGTGGCATCGGATGGGGTTAATGAAAGTCAAGTGGCTGAGATCGATCTGATGTGATCGGACGGCTAGGATATGCTTCGGGGGTTTAAAGAGGATCGGATGGATCGGATTTGATTAGGATGGTCCGACGGCTAGGGCTGGTTGAGTTATTGTGTGCGGGACCCATTTGTCATCCAAAGAGGGGACCAACGGAGGGGCCCACTTGTCATTCACCGAAGGGGAGGCTGCCCACGGGCCCGCTGTCAGTGTCTGGGGAAGGAGGTGAGCAGTGCCCTTGCCATGGCGCCGGCGCGGCTCACGTGTAGCGGCCGGCAAGACATGGGCCGACAGGAGACGACGGGCGGCGTTCGACGCCGGCAGCAGACGACGGCGGTACGCTGAGGACGGTGGCCCCGGGATGATGTTCGGTGGCGACCGTGGCACATAGAGGCGACAAGGAGACGACGCCGTTGACGCAACGCGGCAGGAGAGGGAGGAGATGGGAGTGACGGCTGGGTGAAGCTCGGATGGTCACTACGGCGGCTTCGGGACAGCGAAGACGACGACGTTGACCGATCGCGGCGGCGGCGGCGGCGTAGAGCAAGGCGCAACGGCGGCGGCTAGGGCTCGGAGAGGAATCGGGAGAGGGTGGTGGCAGCTGATATATATAGGGGCAGCGGCTCCGGAGTCTAGGGGCGCGGTGGCGCAGCGAATTTGGTGGCGACGGTTGCGGATTTGGCTACGGCAAGGGAGTCCCGAGGCGGCACGGGGTGGCAACGCGGTGGATGTGGCAGTGGCTGTAGCGCGCGGAAGTGAGTCGGGTTAGGCTGAGGGCGGCGGCGGCTGACTGAGGCTGGGCCGAGGGAAGGAGGCGCAAGCCGGGCTAAGGCCGAGGTGAAGCTCGGAGCGGCTCGGGCCTCCAGCCATAGAGAGAGAGAGAGAGGAGGAAGAAGACAGGGAGGAAGAAGATAAAATAAAAGAAAGGAGAAAGGGGGAGAAAGGAAAAAGAGAATGAAAGGAGGGAAAAAGAGGAAAATGGGGGCTTTTCCGGAAATTTTTCCAAAATTTGGAAAATTGGAATTTAGAAGATTTTTAGAGAATCAAAGAATTATTTTAGAATATTGGAATTGAGGGAATACTTGGAACTTTGGAATATTTCGATTATTGGGGTATTTTTGGAAATTAGAAACTTGGGAATATTTTACGGAATCTAGAATTTAGGAAAAGCTTCGGATTAACCAGAATAATTAGAATATCAAGTCAAAGAAATTTTGGGATAAAACGAATATTTGGAATATTTTGGGAATGGAGGAAATCAGCGGGATTTAGAATATTCGAGATATCGGAAATTTGAGAATATTTTTGCAGAGATCTGAATTGGAGTGAAAACTCAAAATATTGAGGATTTAGATTTTGTGGAGACCAAGGACATTTAAATCAAAAGAAAAGATGGATATTCAATATAAAGGAATTGAATATATTCGAGTATGTTGGATTTAGAACTTCGGGGGATTTTCCGAAGTCACATTTTTCAGGGAATTAGGGATTCGGGAACGACAACCCAAGTCTGGGTAGAAAAGAAGGGTATAAAGGGATTGGACCAGGAACGACCCAAGAAAAGGAATTTAGAATTTGTTTAAATAATGACTAAAAATGATCTTTGTAATATTAAAATTAATTCTAGAGCTCTAAAAAATCCAAGAAAATTTTAGAGAGGTTATTTACACACAACGAATTTATTAAAAATGTATTCGACCATGATTTATTAGAGAAATTTTTACTTCCCATTGTACTTTACTTAACTGATTTACTTTACAATATAATATAAATTCTGAAAAATCAATTATTAATTAATTTATTTTATTCCTGAAAAAATCGTGCTGTGACATAACCCGAACCAAGTAAAGATTGGCAAGGTGGACCCAGCCCCCGTGGTGAGTTAAACAACTTCAATCATAGCGCCATGGTTTGATAAAATGGCTAGACTATAGGTTTGTGAAATGAATTGCGAAAATTTGCTTTGTGCAAATCACCCCGGCCTTCCTTGAGCCCTATGTGCATTAAATCATGTTGTAGTGGTGGCTTAAGAGTACTCTGTTTACTCACCGTTGCTCAACCCCCCTTTTTAGAAATATATGCTGGTGGCGAACCGTCCGAGATCTGTCAGGAGGAAGAAGAGCCAAAAGAGGCACCGTAGGATGCAAGTTGCTAGTCGAGCGCCTGTGGACTAACGTAGGGCCGCTGCCGCTTAAGTTTCCGCTACTGTACCTTGTCTTTTGCTAGTTTAATCTAAGTTGGATGGTTATGTTTACTCGGGGCCCTACACGGGTAACCCCCTTCTTGTAAGAACTAAGTGAATGTAAGACTCTATAACGTTGTATGTAATGGTACTGGTTGTGCTATGCATGTGTCAAACTACTGATCCATCGATTTGGCACGCAATGCATAAGAGGTTTCCGGTCTTAAAAACCGGGGGCCGACCACCACTCTATCCATCTATGTCGCATCAAAAAGTTCAAATTAAATAATAGAAAAATAAAACTAGCGTAGTATAACAAAAAAAAATTTACTCATGTATATTATTTTTTATACACTAGCGACATCAATTACCTAAAACATGTGATCCACCTTCTCAATCAATCAATTTTTCAGAGAAACCTCTTAGCATATCATACACATGTAATACTACAACTCTCAAATACAAATTTTGGATAAATTTGATTTCTACGGTTTCACCTCAATCTCTAAAATCAACCGATAAAACTAGAAAAAAAGGGAAAAGGGAGGAGGATACCTTGCTCGACGATTTCACCAAAAAATCTTATGCAAAATGCCTCCAAATCGTCCAGATTTGAGAAAGATAGGTGTGAAAGGAGAGAGATGTAAGTGTTCTCGTGCTCGAGCCGAAAGAGGGAGGAGAAAGAAGGAAGTGGGGGAGGAGGGAAGGGGAAAGGCAGGCGGCGTCTGGGGTGGGGGGCCGGCGCCAATTACGCGGGCACCAACCCTCGGCGCCACCCGTTCTTGTGCTGACCCCTCTCCCACTTCATTTGCCAGTGTGGTGGCGACGCCAGTAGGGCCGAGGGGTTGGCGCTAATGGCACTGGCGCCGAGCCCGTGTACCTTGGCGCCAGGGCCACTGACGTCGAAAAAAGGGTCCATTTCTGGTTGAAGTTTTTTGTAGGGGTTTATTTATAAAATAAGTTTAAAAAAATGACCAAAATGTAAAAAGTTCAGCCAAATCGGTGAGAGAAATCGATAGTCGGTGAGAAAATGGAAAAAGAGAAAATGTCTGATATTAAACGAATCTTGACGAAAATCTAACGGTCCACAAATCGACTAAGAGAGTGTTTGAAGGTAAGAAAAAAAGAAGAAGAAGATCACACAAAATGAGACGAGTATTAACATATGATTAATTGGGTTTTTAATTATTACAAACTTGAAAAATAGATTTATTTGATTTTTAAGCAACTTTTATATAAAATTTTTTTAAAAAACACGCTGTTTAGCAGTTTAGAAAGTATATAAAAAAAGAATTTTCTTTCCCTTACCCTACCTTTGAACGCTGCCTAACAAATTGCAAAAAATTCAGGCGCCTGCCTAATAGCAAACGTGAAAAAGAAAACAATCTTTGCATTCAAATCGTGTCCTGTGTACGCGGAAAAGCTGTCAGGTGGCCCCATCTGCCAGCTCCAACTCCGTAGTAGCCGCAGCCGCACCCCCTGGTTCGCCGCACTCTAGCTGCCTTCCTCCCTCTCCTCCGATCCGGCGATCCCTCCTCCCGCCCGCCGCCGCCTCGCTACACCGCCCCCATTCTCCCCGCCACCGAGATCCCTTGCCCCCACACTGCATCCCCTCCTCCTACCCAGTGTCGGCAGCCCCCACCCCCCGCGCGTGCGGCGCTATCTCCGTCGCACGGCGTTGCGCCACTCACTGTCTGGGCGCTGACTGTCTGGTCAGGGCAGAGCGAGGCGAACACGAGCACGAGCGTCGGACTGACTTAGTTGTCGCAGCCAGCTCGTTCCCCGTCCTGGGGCTCAGCCGCTCAGGTGGTAGATCTGCATAGGATGGTTGTCAGGGTCTGTGGTCTGCCGCTTTGCTCCGGCGTTGGATTTGTGGTTGTAGTCAGTGGGGAACGCTTTAGTTGCCAGACGGTTCTTTGCAGTCTGCGTGATACTGGATCTGTGGGGGCGTTGGATTTGTTTGTCTGCAAATGTCGTTCTGTTGGGCGGATGAATTGCAGACTATCAAGTATCCACCTTTTCATTTGGTGCCATTTTTCTATTGGCAGCGAATTGGCTGCGTTGTTAATCTCTTACCTTTTGACCAAGTGGATGGGGATAGTTAGTGTTTTTTTTACTTGTTTTGATCTTGACTAGCTGGTATCTAATTTTGAAATTGAAAAAAGTCAAACTAAAATCGATATAAGTCGCTATTTACGAAATTAGCAATCTACCTCTATTTAGTAGTCCGCTATAGATTTGGCAAAGGATAAAATGCTGAACTTTATACCCTTTAAGTGTTGTAACAGCATGATGTGTATCATACCTTTTGATCTAGCAATTTATTTTTTTTCTGATATATTGGATGTTTTCCTGCCATGAAGCTAAATGTACATTTGACAAATAATCCTGCTCAAGCTGACTCTTTTGTGTTCCTGTTGATGCAGTCACTATCTGAAATGGACTTTTTTACCGAGTATGGTGAGGGGAACAGGTATAAAATAGAGGAGGTCATAGGAAAAGGGAGTTATGGTGTAGTATGCTCTGCGCTGGATACTCATACTGGTGAGAAAGTTGCCATCAAGAAGATTAATGACATTTTTGAACATGTGTCTGATGCAACTCGGATACTTCGTGAAATCAAGTTGCTCCGGCTACTGCGACACCCAGATATCGTGGAAATAAAACATATTTTGCTTCCTCCGTCAAGGAGAGAATTCAAGGATATATATGTTGTTTTTGAACTCATGGAGTCTGATTTGCATCAAGTTATAAAGGCCAACGATGACTTGACTCCAGAACACTACCAGTTTTTCCTTTATCAGTTGCTTCGAGGATTGAAGTACATACATACAGGTAATTGGTCTGTTCTCACATGAAAAGTTGCTCCTTTTCATGGTCAAAAACATGGTTCAGGGGGTGCTCTGCTTGCAAGTAAAGGCATAAGACATCTGTGATCAAACAAATTTTTTGTAAGCAAAAACTTTCTACTTAAATCAGTGATGTCCTAAGATTGCAAGATGGAACATTCCTCACGTATGTGTTAACGAGATAAGGAAGTTGGGAATGGGAGCCTGACTGGCTGAGTGTAAAGGGGTGGTAGTAGTTGTGTGGAGCTAGAGGCAGGCCCTGGAAAGTAGAAAAAAAGGGCAGGATGTGGGAAATAATAAATATTTAGGATGAAAGTAAGGTCCATCTGGCCCGTTGTTGCCTGTCCTGTTGCATATAATGCTCCGGTGTAGAGGAACCCAGAGCAGCGCTAAACCTCACCAGTTGATGGGCAACATTAGTATTACAAGCTCTAGGGCAATAAACCACATTAGTTACATCAAACTGAAAAAAGCAAGTTCTGAACTTCTTGAATAAGCACCAATCCTATTATCTAATTCATCATCCTTATAGTTTCTTAGAGCCAGTTTCTACAATGACCTGACTCATACCAAAGCAGATAGCCAAATTGAGAGCTTCAATATATGCCATTGCTTCTGCTTGTAGCACATCTTGTAAATTCATTATACTACCAACTGCTGCCATAATAGGTTGCCCTTGGCAATCCCTCACAATTACTCCCCAGCCACTGTTGTTTGTTTCAGCATAAAAAGAGCTATCAATGTTTATTTTAACCATGTCACCCAATGGAGGTACCTATTTACCAGTAGGCTTCTCTATTGAAGAATTTATAGTAGGATAAAAATGTTCTTTGAATACACAGATCTACCAAGTTACTTGGTGAACCACTTCATGACTGATTGGAAAGCTATCACCAGAGTTAGGTAGTGTTCACTTAAGCTTTTTTCGGGCATGCAAAACGAGAAAGATCATTAGCACATGATTAATTAAGTATAGCTATTACAAACTTAAAAAATAGATTTATTTTCTTTTTTAAAGAAGTTTCTATATATAAATTTTTTACAAAAAAAACGTCTCGTTTAATGTTTTGGGAAGCATGCTCATGGAAAACGAGATAAAAAGCTCAAGCTAGAATCACAAGCAAACAGTGCCTTAACCTTATTGGCTTATTGCGAGTTGACCACCAGTACCAAAGTAAAATTGTCACTTTTAATCTAAGATCCTCCGGTAACCATCAATGTAAATTTGATAGCAGAGTTACTAACATGCACTCTCTCCATTGAGTTTCATAGAGCACACACATACGTCAAGATTCAAATGTTGTGATGTTTGACAAAAAAAAAGGTTGCCGAATGACATGCATTTTTGTAATTTAAACGGTACATTGGTTCATATTTCCTCAAAGTTTAATTTTTAATCCACACCAGGTCAAACTGCACCATATAAAAATCAAGAGGATATAGCATGCAGAGTTTGTGAGCTACTAATACAAAGCTATTAATGTAGCTGCTTCAACAAATCAATCGTAGCTGCCGTCAAGCTGTGGAGAGTGCAACTAAGCATTAAGCATTGTAAAATTGCAATGATAGTTTCCACATTGCAGCATGAGAAACAAATTCTGTTGTTTCATATTAGTCGAACAAGTCGATTCAAACAAACATGTAGCAATCATTTTTTTTTGCACATGGAAGGCTGAAAGGAGAAATGTGGCAAGACTTGATGAATAGTAAGGTATACAAACCTTTTATTAGTGATTTAATTTTTTCTACTTATGTAGAATAAATTACTCAAAAATGGTCTTCATCTAGTTTGTTACACTAGCTTTCCTGATATGGCTGCTGCATCACATTATTCAATCTATTTTGTTACACTAGCATTTTACTGATATGACTGCTGTGTCTTTCATTATTTGCTTACTGCAGCAAACGTGTTTCACCGAGATCTTAAACCAAAAAATATTTTGGCAAATGCTGATTGTAAGCTCAAAATATGTGATTTTGGCCTTGCAAGAGTAGCTTTCAGTGATACACCAACTGCCATCTTTTGGACGGTATATCACCTTTCCCCCAACTATTTCTTTATGACCTTAACTTTCTATGAGCATCTATTGCTTCTATTTTTAGGATTATGTTGCAACAAGGTGGTATCGCGCACCTGAACTGTGTGGATCTTTTTTCTCTAAGGTTAGTGGCCTTCTTAATATGTTGTAATTTATTTATCTGAATCATAGTATTTCCAAGAATACCCTTGTTTCCCTTTCATTATTTTTGTTCTATTTGTCTGCTTTACTGTAGTTAAATTCATACTAAAACTCATGGATGATGGATCAAACTTATATTAGCATTTCATTTCTTTCTTTATATATTTCCAGTAATTTATATTAAATGATGTATTCCCTTCTTTTAATTTATTTATCTTGGCTAGTAATCTGAGGGAAGTAGTATTTCTATTAAGAACCAAATGCATAGCTGTCACTGGGTATTTGCCAATCTGCTGTCAGTTTTGTTCTAATTGTGGTGGTGCCACTGGCTGCGTGCAGAAGTCGCCAAAATTCCACTGCAATTAGATCACATTGATGTGATTAGGTCAACTTCAATTGACTGTTTATGCGCGCTAATGCCCTTGGAAAATCACAGAAAAAAGAGAATCTCCTGTCTGCGCTACTGCTCTGCCCACGGACTGCAGCTTCCATGTCCATCTTGTTGGCTACAGCATGGCAAGGGCAGAAGCAGAGGTCAGGCAGCCTGTCAGGGATTGCTTTGTTGTTATCTGATTTGGGTTTTCTATTCTCAACAAACCATAGTATGTATTGGTGCAAATCAAATTGCTACCATATTGTGAATCCAATTGAGCAATCTGAATGGAATCCTGCGAATCAATCCAGTAAGTATGGGGCTGATGTGGACACCATTGTTGCGTTGCGTGGGAAATAGATAGCAGAGAGATGGAGAGTATGAGGGAGATAGAGAGGACATGATTCAGCATGCCACCTCAGTCCTGTCAGTGGCCACGTCAGCAGGGGTATATTGAATTTTAGGATCTAGATGACACACATAACAAGTTTAGGAGTCTGTTCGAGGAGCTAGGTAACACATCACAATAAGTTCAAGGACAGACAGTACATTTTACTCCTTTTAATACAATATCACCTTTTTCATTACTGATGATGTCCTGTACTCATACAATGGAAGGCTATCTAGTTCCATTTACTAGCTATATTTTCCTTTTGTATAAAATACCTGGAGTGTTGGTGAACCTTATACTGTTCAAATTCTTGCAGTACACACCAGCAATAGATATATGGAGCATCGGCTGCATATTTGCAGAACTTTTAACTGGAAAACCTCTTTTTCCTGGGAAAAATGTGGTGCATCAACTTGATATAATTACGGATCTCTTGGGAACACCTTCTACAGAAGCAATATCTAGGGTCAGTATGGGTCGCCATGCAAAAGTGTTTTATGCTGACTAATTTTCTAATGATTGGAGTTACATGTGCTCTTTATGCAATAGATTCGAAATGAGAAGGCCAGGCGATATTTGAGCAGTATGAGACGGAAAAAGCCTATAACATTTACACAGAAGTTCCCAAATGCAGATCCACTTGCATTACGTTTGTTGGAGAGAATGCTATCTTTTGAGCCCAAAGATAGGCCAAGTGCTGAAGAGGTACAATTTTGATAAGTGACAACTAACAGCATCATCCTTTTTTATTTTTTAATCATTGTAACCTCAAACACCAAAGGATATTGTACATATTTTCAGGCTCTTGCGGATCCTTATTTCAGAAACATAGCAAATGTAGATAGAGAACCTTCAGCACAGCCTGTCACGAAGCTGGAATTTGAGTTCGAGAGGAGGAGGATTACAAAGGAAGATATAAGGGAACTCATCTATAGAGAAATTCTGGAGTATCATCCAAATATGTTGAGGGAATACCTTGAGGGGACTGAGTCGGCTGGTTTCATGTACCCTAGGTGTGTTGATTTTAACTACAAAATGCTCGCTAAAGTGAATACCTGATGCAATTTCAGAGTAAATTTTAAGGTTTAATTCTTTGCAGACAGACCAGGTCGTAGACATGCTACTAGCCTTTTGTCTTATCATTAATGTCTGCATGTGCATAAACAAGGCATGTTCTTTGCAAATTTTGTTCTGACAAGGTGTTGTGACGGGTTTTTTATACTAATAACTAAATCAGGGGGTTTAGGTGTTTTTTTGCATGGTGTGTATCGTTTATGAAGTGCCAATTTCTTATTTACAGCAAAATCTGTTTTAATGGTTATTATTCTTGCTCCTTCACTTGAAATTTTGAGTAACAAAATAGAAAGAAAAGACCCACATAAACTCATAGTGGTATATCTGAATAACCAGATTCTGGTGGGCTTAAACTGAATTATTGCACTATCTTTGCAGTGCGGTAGATCATTTTAAAAAGCAGTTTGCATACCTTGAAGAACATTATGCTAAGGGATCAACAGCAGCTCCACCTGAGAGGCAACATAACTCTTTACCAAGGTAATGTTTCCATAAGTTTCCTCCATATGGCTTAAATTAGCAGGTACCACTTAATCATTTCTTGATTTTCTACTTGTTTGGTAACAGACCTTCTGTGTTATATTCGGATAACCGTCCACAAAGCACAGCCAACATCGCGGAGAATCTTTCAAAGTGTTTACTTAGAGACAATACACAAAAAATGCAGCAAGATTCTTCTGTTAGGGCAAATAGAGTTCCTCAAGGTAACACATGAAGCTTCCATGAAGTTGATGTAACATTATCTGTAATAGCTGATTTCTTATTACTGCACCTCAATATCTCTATCCAAATTGTCACCGTATTTTGTGACAAACAGACGACATCTGAAATCTGATCCAACAGATGTCTGTCCTGTATTAAATTCCTAAACAGCACCCACTAGGCCATGCAAGTACAGAAGCAAACGATTACCATGCCAAGGGCCTCCGTTCAGCAGTGCCCAGCAGTGTCACTCTCACAATTTGGGAATCAGCTTGAGTCTCTAGCAATATTAAACTTTGTGGTGCAAAGTTGTTCTGCATAATTTGATTGACCAATCTGGCCATTAAACTTTCTGTCCTTTTTGTATCTGTTTTAATTAATTAACGGCTTCAGTTTACACCTCGTTTTGCACAAATGCACAATTGGTGCCCAGCAGTTAGTCCAAGTGGGTGTGTTGGCGAATATGGATTCATGAGTAGAAATCAGCTACAAGATAACTAATATCCTGAACTATTCTTCTTGAAATGGAATCTTGCTAATCCTGTTCACTCATTTTATAAAATATTTTAGCAGGAAGCTTGTGACTAACTCTATGTAAATCACTTTGTATGGCAGGCGGTGCTGCAAGATCTGGTAAAGTTGTTGGTTCTGTGCTACGTTATGGTAACTGCTCAACATCTACTGCTGAGCAATATGAGCATCGACGAACTGTTAGAAACCCAACACTGGCTACTAACAGTGTTTCTCCCCGAGGTTCTTACCCGAGAAGAAACCCATCCTGTAAGACTGAAACAGGTGATTCTGAAAGGATTGATGTGAGCCAAGCTGCGCAACCAAAGACATACATGCCAAACAAACTACCTACAACTGTTGATGGCCGGAGTGGCCACTGGTAGGCAACAAGGTATGTCTGTGCAAATGTGCAATGCAGCAGCAAACCCTTGCCTTACCAAGGACCTGAGGCATTGGCGTGGATTACCTTTTCTAAGTTGTTACATGCTGACACATTCAAAGATACCATCATGTACAGAATTGTATTATTGCCAGGGCTTGTATGCTCTAGAAGACTAGAACACTATAGAACTGTATTTCATATCCTGCGTGATAGGCTGCTTGTTTCCATTCTTTTTGGGCCGACCTCCAAAATAACTACTACAGAAGCTTACACGGTATCTAATACAGTTCATGGTATATGTAAGTGCAAATGTTGTGGTACTACCAGTAGGGATTACAACTTCTTACTTGACTGAGTAGTTCATCACTTTGTTCTTAAAGTTGGTGGCTTTACATTGTCTGATTGTTGATTAAACGTGTAAGTTATCGAGTTCTAGAATATCTTGGAATGCTTCTAGTAGCCTATCATTCAAATGTAACAGTATTTGACTATATAGTTTTATAAACTTAACAATACTTTGCTGGGAATCATGTACATTTGAGATGCCTTTCTCTCTCTTCTGTTTTGATTTAATAGAGGGTTGTCTCCTGCTCTGCTTTTATTGAAAGCATGTGAGGATTGAGGGTCAATTGAAATGCCTTACGTTGTGGTTGTGCGCGAAGAATGTAGGTTTTGGGATTGTAGTCTTGCTACACATCTTTTTTAGATGCCACATGTTCTAACATATAGATTCTTTGTGGCTACATTCTCAGTTCATGATACCTATTTCCCTTTTCCTAACGCCTGCCGTCCTTTATGATCTAATGGTTTGCATACCAATGCCAGCACATGCAAAATTCATCCATATTTTCAATCTGCCTACAGTGAAATGATGTGCAGGAATCGATGAGTGGAACTCTTGGAGGCAGCACTGGTATGGTTTCTATTTGTTAGTATGATGCGAGAGGATAATTTTTCAATTTATGGACAAGCTATATATTTATTTATATATAAGCTAAGGTTGGTGAGCTCATTTCAAGTGCACATTATGTCTTATGATGCGACATTACTAAGGAAGAGCTAGTGCACTAGCTAATGTTGAAGTAATGTTGTATTTAAGCAAATATTATGGTGCCAAAAACTTAATAAAAAAGTAGAATAGATAAAAGGTGGTTAAAGTTTCTATAGCATGCCATTAGAGCCAAAATGAAATGAATTAGTACCAAGTATGTATGATTATTGTTCTCTAAAATTATTGCGTTCCAAACACCTATTCATCTATATTTTCCGTATTTTTCAATCCTTTCTTTTACACATACATTCCTGTGTTTTCTTTTCCTATGTTTCTCTTTCTGCGTTTTGTTTTTCTCCAATCCAAACATGGCCTTAGATTTTCAGGATAAATATCTAATAGAATTCTCAATTTTTTGTTTTCCCATACATCTAAGTGACTGTAAGTTGTGTTTTTCAGGATTACTATTCACATCATGAATGACATGGAAAATCATTACAGGCTCACATAATTCGGAGTTCCATCGTTGTTCCAGTCACGTCTAACTATGATCAAAACTTTTTTTTTATGAGATGACTTGAATCTGGCAAGAAGCAAAACTAGTGTTGAATCTGGCAAGTATCCTTGAACTGAAAAAAAAGCATCCTTTAATTGAAGGGACAATTGTGTTTCTACCCTGTTTTTAACTGCAACTATTATTTTACCTTTGCTTTTTAGACTTTGTGATTTTACCTTTATTTTTTTAATCGAAGCTTCCGTTTGCCTCTGGTTTGGATGTTTGTTAGGTGTGCTCGGATTAAGTGGGTTAAAGAAAAAAAATGATTACAAAATGCAAAAAGACCTATCCCTCGTCAGTTCATCCACCCACCCGACTCCCTCCGTTGCTACCCTGTGTTTCTCATCCCAATCCCAAACTCTAGTTCGGGCGGCGCACAGGGCGAAGGGCCGGCGTGAGGGGGCGTCGAAGCGGCAAGGCGCGCCGGAGACAGCGCGGCGCGGCTCGGCGACGCTGCACCAGGGGGAGGGGCGACGCGGCTCGGTGACGCTAGCAGAGGGGAAGGGGCGGCGCAGGGCATACGTGCGCCGAGTCGTTGCGTCCGCTGCCGGCGGCGGCGCGAGATGGCGGCGTCAGGCCGAGAATCACGTTCGACGTGGTGGTCGCCGGGCTCGCGGCTCGCCTGCTGGCTGCTGCGATATACGGCGTCGGCTGCCCAGCCCACGGGCCAACCCGCGGCACAACACATGAGTACGTATAGGGGTGAAAACGGTTCGGATAATATATCCGCTTGACCGACCGAAAATTCGGATACGGATAGGATCGGACGGATAATTTTCGAATAATCTCGGATTCGGATACGGAAACGGATAATTTTTTTCGGATACGGATACGAATACGGTAAAGACATTATCCGGCGGATTTCGGATTCGGTCGAAAATTATCCGGAAAAATTTTCGGATATCCGGATAAACTTAACATCTCTATTTTCTTTTCTATCTCCAGTCCACACACAGGACACAGCGACAACGCCATCCCCAGCGCCGGCCCTGCTTCCCCGCGCTCGCCGCCTCCGGATCCCGCGCCCCCGTCGGCCTCCGCCGCTGGCCCTGCTCCCTCGCGTCCGCGGCCGCCTCCCCCGTCGGCCACCGGCGCCGGACCAGCTCCCTCGCGCCTCGGCCGCCTCCCCAGTCGGCCTCCGCCGCCGCCCGGCCTCGCGCCCCCCGCTGCCACCGGCGCCGGACCTGCTCCCTCACGCCCGCGGCCGCCTCCCCCGTCGGCCTCTGCCGCCGCCCGGTCTCGCGCCCCCGTCGGCCTCCGCCGCCGGCCCTGCTCCCTCGCACCCGCGGCCGCCTCCCCCGTCGGCCTCCGCCACCGCCCGGCCTCGCGCCTCCCGCGGCCATTGGCGTCAGACCAGCTCCCTCGCGCCTCGGCCGCCTCCCCCGTCGGCCTCCGCTGCCGCCCGGCCTCGCGCCCCCCGCGGCCACCGGCGCTGGACCTGCTCCCTCGCGCCCGTGGCCGCCTCCCTCGTCGGCCTCCGCCGCCGCCCGGCCTCGCGCGGTCGCGCCCCCCGCGGCCACCGGCGCCGGCCCTGCTCGCTCACTTATTCGAATATTGATACATTGTTTAGCTAAAAATTTAGAAATATTAATGTATTGTTTTAAAAAAATAATAGGTTGTCTCTCTCCGTTGGTTTCTAAAGTTCAGTTTGAGGTGTTTTTATATTCGAATAAATATTCGTTACCGTATTCGTTCCGATTCGTATTCGCTCCGTATCTGTATCCGGTAATATTCGATTCCGTTTTCATATCCGAGGTTTCCGATTCCGAATCCGATTCCGAAAAAAATATAAAAACGAATATGGTATAGCTAGTTTCCGACCGTTTCCGATTCGTTTTCACCCCTAAGTACGTATGTGCTGCTGCTGTGCCGCATATGCGTAGCTAGCTAGGCTGCGGCCTGGAGCTTCCATTAAGTATTGCCACCATTAGCGTGGACGACTACCGTGTGTAACTTACAACAGCCACAAATATGCTCTGGTGACTTTCCTTGAACGTGCTACACGTCTAGTCGAATCATTACTTATTCTAGTTTATGGTAGTACGGGTATTGTTTCACAACAAGTAGCTCACGAACCGGTTCTTAATTATCATAAGCACCACTTGCACCACTAGCATTATCATCATTCCATATGCTCACAATCCACCATTGTTTTAGTTGGCAAGTTTAATTAACCAACTACAACCAACCGTCATGAGAGATATAACCATTAATCATTAATTAGTTATTGATGAATGAATAGTTTCCACACATAAAATGACACTAAAGTTTCAAGAAATGGGCTAAGCAGAACCTAAATAATCTAATTAGATCATTAATTAGATATCCAGCTAGTCAATATTAATTATCCGGGGTATCAAGCTAAAGGTATCAATAACAAAATAGCCATAATCAAGAAATATTGGATTAATAATTATTACCCGTAATGGTGATATTCCAAAGTTTTGTATGCAATAACATTAAAACAAAATAAATTTCACAACCGGAATCAACATGCTCAAGGATATTATCGTGTGACTTGCTTTGCAAAAGAAAAGTCTTCAGTTGATCATCCCAACTCTTCCGCTAACTTCGCGATCCTCCGAAACGGTGGAAATTACGCGATTATACACGAAATGAGAAAAAACAATAAGAAACTACAAATAAATAGTACCTAAAAAGTACGTAAACATGTAGATTATGATTTTAGATGAATTTAGAAAGAAGAACAGGTCAAATCGGAGTTCGGACGGAAAAGTTATCGCCTCCGGAAGTTTGAATTCAGAGAAAACCCGAAAAGAAATAGAAAAAGAATATTCTCAGGAAAATTCTCTCGGAATTTAATTGAAGGAATTATTTTTGAATGTGGAAAGGAGGTGGGGCCCACTGTGAGAGAGATGGATCATGTGGACTAGGTTTATAGAATAGAAGGATGGAGAGAGGTGGCGCACTGGGTGATGTGGAAGGCCACGTGGCCGAGGAGGCTAAGGTGGCGGTCGACGTGGCTACCAACATGGCACATTAGGGTTGACGTGGCCTTTGGATGGAGTATGAGGATCGGACGGTTCTGGATCGATCTCGACGATCTGACGGTTGGGATTGGATCGATTTTTTGGATGGCTAAAGGAAATCTGATGGCTTAGGTTTTGATCGGATCGATCCAACGGTTGGAACTCACTGGGGAGTAATCGCACGGGCCCGCGCATCAGTCACAGAGGAGAGATCGCCTATGGGGCCCATGTGGCAGCGGCACATGACCGAGTGAGCGGGTGCCCGCGCCATGGCGTGATGCAGGCGAGGCAGAGGGGATGTTCGACGGTGACGGTGGCCGGCGCGGACAACGAAGGGCGGCGACACCAAGGCGGCGTGGCTGGGCGAGCAAAGACGATTTGGTGGCGGAGGGCGATGCCGTTAAGGGAGAGGAGGTGAGGCCGAGCCCAATGAAAGATGGCTCGGGATGGCGAGCTTGACGGCGCGATGCTAGCGAGACAGTGATGATGGGGAGGAAGAAAGAGGGTGGTGGGCACGGTGCTCACCAGTGTCAGGCGAAGTTGATGACGGCGATGGTTGCGGCGGTGCTCGGCGGCTAGGGGCAGGGAAAGCAGGGCGGCGCTTAGCGTGGGTGGTGAAATTAGGGTGCAGGGAGGCAGGAGGCTGGTATTTATTGGGGAGAGGACGCAGGGCTAGGTTGACGCTTGGGTGGCAGCGGCACTTTGAGATATGCGGCGGCAGGCGTGGGAGGTGGCGCGTGTGTGGCCATGGCGGCGGTGACTAGGCTGAGGAGGCGCGAGGCAGCGTGGGCCGAGCTCGAGCTTGGGTTGCAGCGCCAAGTAGCAGGCAGGCTAGGCCAAGGTGGCCGAAGGAGAGAAAGACAAAGAGCCGGAAGGAAGAAGAAGGAGGAGGAAGGACAGAAGAAAAGAAAAGAAAAAGGGGAAAAAGAAGGAAAAGAGGGAAAAGGAAAAGAAAAGGAGGAAAAGGGAGATCTTTTTGGAAATTTCCGAATTTTGTAATTTGGGGAGAAATTAGATTTTAATAGGAATTTTTTGGAATATTTTAGAATATTTTCCATATGGAATATATTCGAACATTTTTGGAATCGGAACATTTTGGGCAAATGGAGGAAATCAAAGGAATTTAGAACATTTGGAATATTGTGGATATTTTTGAGAATTAGAAGCTTGAGTATGTTTTATAGTATTTAGGGAATATAGGGAATATCTGAATATCCAAAATATCAGAAGATTTTGGGGTTTGGAAAATGGAGAAATATTTCACAAAGATTGGAATTGGCACCAAAAATTGGATATATTTAGGATTCGTGGGATTTTGGATTTATTAAAAGCGAACTAGACTGATTTTCTAGATAATGGTAATTACTGGGATAACTCGAAACTTCACTGGGATTTGACTTCGCATTATATTGAGGACTCTAGATTTTAGATTTCAAGTAGATTTTTAGGGGTTTCGGGGAACGACACCATAGGTATTTGGGGAGGAGGGGAACCCAAGTAGTCGAACAGAGAGATACAAAAGGACTGGAGCAGGAACGACCCTAAAAAGGGAAAAGAAAAGGATTTTGTTTTCCATTTATTTAATTACTAAAATGATCTTCGTAATATTAAAATTAATTCTGGATCTCCAAAAAATCCAAGAAAATTTTAGAGAGTTTATTAAAACTTGGGGAATTTACCAAGAGTATAGATTCCAAACATGCCGCATCGACCTGGCCAGGCACGGGCCCAGCCAGGCACGGGCACGAAAGCACCGAGCTAGGCATGGCATGGTTGTACTATCGTGCCGTGCCATGTCCGCCCGTGGGCTGTGCCGTCGGCCCATACATGGCACGCCGGGCCTGTTTTTGTGCCGTGCCGGCCCATACAGCACGGCTAAATTAGCAAGCCGTGCCAGCCCATGGCCCATAAACACAACATGATTTTAAATTCTCAATTTTGAGATTAACACACAAACAAATCCATCTCAATTCAAATACTCAAATCACACACACACCAACAGTTCACATTAATACATTACTTAAGCTATCTCAAAATTTGCATCATTCTCATAAACATACAAACAAATCTATCTCAATTCAAATACTCAAATCACAACACACCACAGTTCACAATTCACAGTTTAAATTAATACATTATTGAGCTAGCTGTTACATAGTCAATGGTTGGCTGCCTCATTAAAAACCTTCTTAGGTAAAAACTCACACCTCGTGAGAAAACTCTAAGAAGGAAAAAAGAGTACAGCCCAGCTAGCTAAAGGAGTTCAATTTTCAAGTTCAATATTACATCACATGATCACAAAGCCGTTAACACATTTTAGCAACATGATTACACATCACTGCCAGCCATTCATCAAGGTACATGCTGGTTGAAGGGCTTCGTTCAAGTTCATTATTCTCCACACATGTTGTGCCCTTGCCTCTCCCAGCTCCTAGAGTCCTTGATGCAGATAAAGTGAGACATCTCCACCCATCTCAAGGGCTAGAGCCGTCGCCTAGCTCTTGATCACCCTACAGTCCGTAAGACTAAAGCAAGACTCCGAAGAAATAGTTAAACAGGAACTGAAATCACCATCTTTAGCTAATATAGATAGAATTGGATAGGACAGTTTGTGCTCATGCCACCAATTAAGGATGTTGAAGTCATTATCATAGATAGTGACAGCATCACTATCAAGATAAACTAACAACTCAGAAATAGATGGCATAGCAATAGATGATGTAGGTGCAGGTGAAGGAACAGGCATAGATGCAGCTACAGGAGCAGCACAAATTTTCCCCATGCAGTTTTTTTCTTACCAGTATCAATTGTTGGCTATGAAGTTCTCTGCAACTTAACTGCATCAAATTTGTTTTCATACTTATTAAAGAGCTTAGGCAACTTATTTCTCACCTCACCAAAATATGAAGAGTAATCAGTACCAGTATACTAAGACAGGAGCATAAGAACATTCCCAAAACCCTGCATCTTAGCTCTAGGATCCAAAATAAAAGCAAAGGAATATAACAGTGGTATATTCTGCCAGTACTTGAGGAATTTAAGCTTTATAGGAAGAACAACATTTCTCAAATTTGCATCATTCTCATAGTTATGCAAATGCCCAGCTATTTCAATAATCTAATGCAACATAAGTGAACTTGTTGGATAGTAAACACCAGAAAGAGCAACAGTAGAATCATAAAACAGTTCCAAAACTTCCAAGACTTTCTCACCAATGTACTAGTGGGTATCAAATAGCAGTAGCTGGCCTTCATGCAAACCATAATGAGTTGCAATAAAGACAGAAAAAGTGTTTCTATATGGTATGACATGCTTGAGCATGAGGTAAGTTGATTTCCACCGCACATCCATATCCAAACCAAACTTACGAGGGCGTACCCCCTTTGCAATGCAAAAGTTTTTGAATGCAGCAATGCGTTGGTTAGAAGAATTCAAGAAAGATATTGCACTTTTGAAAACCACGGTGTAAGGCTTTAGCCTCTTCAATCCTGACTTGACAATAAGGTTAATGATGTGGCAAGCACATCTCTGATGCATGAGGGCAGGATCAGGGCCAAGGTAACTAGAAAACTTAGGTTTGAGATTTGCAATTGCAGAAGAGTTAGAAGAAGCATTGTCAAGTGTCACAGAGAAAACCTTATCCTTTAAACCATATTCAACAACCACAGATTCAATACGTTCAGCAATGTTTATACCAGAATGAGAGACATCAATGAGCCTAAGCCCAATGACTCTCTTCTCCAATTCCCAATCAGGAGAAACAAAATGAGCAACCACACTAAGATAATCTTCCTTAGCATTGCCAGACCATATATCAGAAGTAAGACAAATAGAAGAAATAGACTGAAAGCATTCAATAAGTTTAGCACGACGATCAGAGAAATATTTAGCAAGATCTCGAGTTGTGGTTTGCCTAGAGACTTTAGAAAAACGAGGATTATGAGCACGCTGAATGTACTCCTCAAAAGCAGAAGTCTCACCAAAACACAGAGGAAGATCAAGTCTAGCAATTAAGCGACACAACTCAGTACGAGCAATTTCAGGGTTGTAATCCCAATTACGGACAAAGCCATCGGGATTTAACTGGAGCCAAGATTGAACTAGGGCAGCATGGTTTGCTTTAGATTTGCATATCTTTTGATGCCGGAGCAAATGCCCTATACCAAAACAAGAACGAGCAGTAAGAACATGCTTACAGTGGATGCATGTAGCATGAGACTGAACCTTTTTGCCATTGGCCCCCTCCTCGAACACCTCCGCAAAGTCCTCCCAGACATCGGATCTAGTCCGCTTGGAGGAATTCGAGTAGCCAGTGCTCGCGGTGTGGTAGATCGTCGGTGTCCCAGGCGCAAACTCGCCATCAGCATTGCCATCCACATTGATCGGAGCAGCACTGCTACCGAACAAGGCCTCTGCATCCCTAACCAGGTCATCATCGCCGTTTGGGGCTAGGCCTTGCAGCACGAGGTCATGGTTGATGGAGGTCGGATCATTCTCCTTCATCACTGCCTTGTCCTGATGCCCTTGACAGTCGTCGTCCCTCATCGTTTCCTCGTCAGCTCCGTCCCTCAATGGCGCGCGCCGCCTCCGCGCGCTACACACGGCAACGGCCAACGATCTACAAGAATCAAAGTCAAAGATCAGATCTGCAACAAGAATCAAAGAGAGAAGAGAGAGGAGCAGTAGATCTACTCATCTAGGTTTAGGGTTAGGGTTTGCGTATTGCGTTACTTGCGTATCCGGAGCCCGGAGCCGAAGAGGACAAGAGGGCGAGACCGCGACCGTGAGATAGCGAGAAGCGACCGTCGGAAAGATTCAGAGATCCGAAGAGTGGAGACCTCACCGTGAAGCCGGCGGCGAGAGAGCGAGAGAGGAGAGCGAGCAGCGAGACGACGACGACGAGAGCGAGGCGATCAGGCAATGGCCGGAGGGGAAAAATGAGGTAGGGTTAGGGTTTGCGGGGGAGGAGGGGTGCGGCGGCCGAAGAGGGGCTGGCTTATATACCCCCTGCTCGACCGCTCCTGGCCTTCTAGGCCTTGTTACCGTTGGCCACCGCCTGCCGAGGTGGGAAAGGGGACACGGGCTAGCACCGCGCCTACCGTTGTAGGTCAGGCCGTGCCGTGCCACCCGGCATGCCTGGCTGGTGGCTCAAGCACGACACGTGGTGCCGGGCCAGGCCAGCACGGGCCCAATGTCCACCGGGCCGTGCCATGTTTGGGCTGTGCTTTAAAGGTGGGCTTCGTGACGTGCTTTCGGGCCTCAGGCTTTCTGGACAACTATAACCAAGAGTAAATACCACCATGAAACAAAAGAAAATCAATTATCATAAATACATGAATGCTTAAAATATTCCAACCAAAACCCTAGGGAATATAAAAGCATGCCAAGCATTAATTAAAATTTTTAACTTGGAAATTTTTAATATTGAAAATTTCAGAATTTTATTCGAACACTTTCACAAACAACTTTTTTCTAGTGATTTCTTGTATTTGCATTTACCCATAATAATTTTTAACTAAGGTGATTTTCAGGGTGTGACATAGCAGGACTCGGTATGACTCCACACTACTTAAAAAACAATTTTCCGAGACACCTAGTTTCCATTTTCACAGGTGGACCATTAAAAGACCCTCCTCCAAAAATAGAGTCTACTTAATACCCATGAAAATCATGATTTTTATAGGACGGTCTCTTAAATAGGGTTATTTTTGCAGGCGGTCTTCTTAAGGAAACGCTTGTAAAATCATGATTTTATAGGCTATGGCTCAAAGGCGAGGGGTACGACAACCGCGGCGATGACCTGGCCCCTCAACGTCTGTAGCCAGCGCCGCCTCGCCCAGCCATGCCACCGCCGGTGTCCACTCCTCCTCCCCCAACAGTGTGAGGCCAGATCTGGTGGCCTAGGGGCTAGATTTGGCAGCGTTCTTCATGTCGGCGTCAGGGGAGATAGGGAGGATGGAGGAGGGAGAAGATGGGTGTCGGCTGTGGGTCTCGAGTGGCTGCGGTTCACGACGGTGATAAGGGTACCAGGCGGCTCAATGGTGGAGGGGATCCGGCGTTGGTGGGCCTCGCGGCTGCAATGCGACGACGGTGGCGACGGCACTGGAGGAGAGGTACAGATTTGGCGAGTAGGATGACGGCTGTAGGAGGGGCTGATGGTGGGCAGGAAAACGCCGCGGGCCGGCAGGGCGCCGCTGGCCATTTTTTGTGAATTTTTTCGTTTTAGTCACTGGATTTGCTAGAAATTGTTGTACTGATCTGTTAGTTAAGTTGAATCGAATGCTAGAAATTGTACTGATTTGAATTGGAATTGTTGAATTAAAGCCTTTCTAGAAATTGCTGAATGTCAATTGTATTTAATAGTTTTGGCGGAAAATCATTTGTCCAGGTGGGGGACTTAATTTAGGCGGCTGTAAAAATACATTTGTACATGCGCGTATCTTTATACACCTGCATGTAAAATCTATTTTCACATACGGTCTTCAGTCCTACGGATGTATGTTTCTTCGCCTGTGAAAATACCTTGTTTTTACAGGCGTTTTGCTCTATAAATGTATTTTACCTGTTTGAAAAAATAGTTTTCGTAGTAGTGCCAGCTCCTAATGTTTGATAAATCATGGCCAAAATGTAGAGCATGCATACAGTGGTAGTAGTAGCTAGTAGTTAGAGGCAGAGCAGATCCTAATGTATAGCAGGTGGTGTTTTATAATGTTTTTTATTAGTAATAGAATCAATGTAAGTAGTTTTTTTTTTAATTTAATGAATCATATCTATTTATAATATCACCTTAACAGTTAAGAGTAAAATATTTTTATTTACTAATATTAAAACTCATAATTCAACGACAAACGACAACGACTACTTGTACTGCTATAGTAGAGTACGATAGCACCATAAAGGTGCTCGTTGCAGCCGTGGAACGTGTTGCAGCAGTGCATCCGTGGTGCCTTGCTCATCTATAGTAGTCTATCCGTCAGCAAAAAATTGGCTTGCACATTGTAATTAATTAGCTCTGAATCCAAAAGTAAACAATCAAATCTCTCTCGTGAATCATGATATATGCTTGGGAAATTTGGTCAGATTATGGCAACCGTTACTGATCTTCTTTTAGAAGATTGAGGATTTTTTTTCCTTGCAAAAAAAGAAGAGAAATATATCTTCGTGATATGGTGACACAACAGTTAGACACTTCACCTTATTTCGCCCACTCAGTCCCGAGTTAATGCATTCTGGATCTGCTTAATTTGCAAGCTAGTTTAGAGGAATAATGGTGCTAGTATGAGTGTAGGACTCCTGGCTCCGTGCATTCTGAATTCTTCATTATCTAATAATGAGTCTAGAGCTCCAGCTGCTAGTGTTTAAATTAATCAAGACCAAAATGTAGAATGCGCATAGAGTTGTAGTAGACTAGTAGGACCAGAATATGCTGCGGCAGTACATCCGTGGTGCCTTACTCGTCTGTAGTAGTCTATCCATCATCAAAGATTGTGGCTTGCTCATACCTTGCAAAGAGAATATCAACGTATCCTGATAGCTTTCATTTCTATTGGATAATGGATAGTCTCAAGCATTCTGCCAGTGCCACATGCATACATGTAAAATGACAAAACTGCTTATTAGTAAATTTTATAATCTGCGTTACGAGTAACAAAAAGACATAATATATTGCTAGCTATTGGTATATGGGACAACGCAAGAAGGTAACAAAGGTCGATCAGGCTATAAAATTAATGAAGGATTGGTGCCTCCAGTAGAGGTTGGTGAAACCATTTGTTTCTCACCATCTATTTGTATACGTCTTTAATGTGCTGTCTAATAGAAAATTCTCACTTGGGACAACAATATGCTTAGCCGTAGGATTAAGCGTTGAGTTTAAGAGTTTTAAACAAAGGTCCTCATAGCTCCATGATAAATTCTCACTCTCCAACTTGTCAAGTCGATCCTAATTAAGGTCTTTCAAGAGCTTTCTACAAATAAGAACAATTTGACCTTAATTTACTCTGCCAAATTTTATCTTTCAAAACTACCCATTTTTTTTATAAATCACTGTAGATGCTTACATAAAACCAATTAATATAGGGTTCCTTTACAGTGCAACATATTACCCTATCGTACTAGTGATCCAACGGTTTAAATTCACTCTATACTAATAAAACTTACACTTATAATATATGCAGTATGCATCACTAGTATAACTATTATAAGGATATTATGGAAAAATAAAAAATAGCATATATGTAATTTGTTAGTTATTTCCAGCTAATTTTTATGTTTTTTACCATCCGATCGGAGATTTGTGCAAGGTAGGATATGGGAAATAAATTCGAAGATTTTTTTTGTGATTTTTTAACCATCTGATTATACCGAGATTCGTGCTTGGACAAGCGTCGGCGGCGGTGGCGCCGAGGCCTGGCAGCAGCTTGGCACCACCGAGAGCACCGGTGCCAATCGACTCCTGGGTGCCACCAAGTGCATATTGATTAGCCACACAAAATATTTTTTCTAGACTAAAATACCATCAGTGACAATATAGATAATTTGTATAAGTAACATGTCATTTACTAAAATACTCATTTAAAGGAATGGATATATTTCACTTATACTACTTTCTCTCTATCACTAGTATAGTGTACTGTGAAGGGCCTCTTAATATGTATGGACTTTCCGTTCATATTGTGGCGCTGCACACGCAGATGGTTTAAACGGGTCAGGTTGAAGGTGAGATGAACAGGCCTGACTTGATCATTGTAGGATGTAGCAGTAGAGCACATCATGGACAAAAATGGACCGGGGCAGTACAAAGCCATTGTGATTTGCTGGTCTGTGGTTGCAGTGAATCAAAACTCTAGGGCGGCTCACACTGCAGAGAGAAGATCAATGCATCCTGATACCTGCCAATCCTATGCATGGTATCAATGGCACATGGCAGTATGGCACATACTAAAAGAATCCATATGCTTAGTATATATATCTCAGAATTTGTGTTATAGTAAAGAAAATAGCATATGTATGGCTAGTGCCTGGTATATGGAGTGACAATGCAAGGTAGTAACACAAGTTGGGTTAAATAAACGAAGAGGTCGGTGAAGGCATTTTCGATTGACATTTTCTGCAGGATCAAACAAAAAGTATTTTACACAGATAAAATGGACCGTATCGACAGTAATTCTAGTATTGTGCCTACAAATTTAACCTCACTTGACACAATTGTTAACTAAGTATGTCACATGCATTGTTTTCGGTTTTAGAATGATATTTTGATAAATTCTATGCTTTGCCATTGACAAACAATCGATTTTACAAAAATAGCTATCGGCGAAAACAAGTTGTACGAAATGCCAACACACAAGTGTTTCTCTTTCCTTTTTGCCAATCACCATCAGTCCTCTGTCAACTGTACTCCGTTAATAAGTCACAAAAGGTCCATTTTGCCTCTATAAGTTTATCTCACCCTAGGAAGTGCTTCATATATTATCAGGGTAAAAAAGACTTTCACATAGGGTTAACGGAGTTCATTTGACTATTACTATCAGAAAGGTAAAAAAGGAAGAAAAACACTTATGCGATGGCAATTCATTGAATTTTATGTTTGTCGATGTCAATTCATAAATGGATTACTTGTCAATGGCAAAACATAGAATTTCTCTCTTTCAAATGGCATGTATCGAATTTTACTTGAAAAAAATCATTCCAAAACCTGGACCACATCGACATCATATAGGGCTTGTTTGGTTCATTGCAATCTCTAGCATTACTATTTTTTTTGGAAATGCGGTAGTTCATTCATTCTTTTGCCTCCTCCATTATAGAGCCATAAAACTGATGGACCTCGCAAATGTAGAAATCTCTCAAACCAGATTAAATTCCTGCAAAAAGAAAAGAATAGATGGTTTAGTTTTGTATGCAGATGGATTGGAGAAGCATATATATAAGAATCCCCTTAAAAAAATGAAGAAGCACACCAACTCCTCATCCTCAATCCATTAGAGCATCTCCAGCATGAGCCTCATTTTAACGACCCTACAAGCCAAATGGAGGCTACTCCTAATTCTCTATGACCCCAAAAATGCCTTCAACTCCAGCAGGAGCCCTCCATTTCTCAGACCCTATTTTCTTGTCTTCTATTTTAATATAGAGTGTGTGTTTACACCTAGTTTGACACCACAATAATTAAAACATAAATATTTGTAGCACATGGAATTCAGCTATATTCAAATTCGCAATTTCAAACACCACAGTTCAAATTCAAATTCAAAATTTTGAAACATAAAAATGATATGTCCTACAAACAAATGTTCAAGACAAACCATAGTTCATAGAAAATGTAACGAGACAAACTACTGAGCACTATGAAGCGCCTACAAATGCTCCACGAGATCATCTCAAAGTTGCTCATGCCCTTGATGGCCTTCAATTTCTATCTTTAGGAACTCCTCTAGCACAAGTGGATCAGGGTCGTTGGTACTTCTTCCTTAGCATCTCGCCATCCTTTTGATCATAATCGAAATTGTCATCTTTGTTTCGCTTACTCTGAATGATCATGTTGTGCATGATTACACAAGTTATCATTATGAACCATAGGATCTCTGTGTTCCAAAATCTGGTAGGGTCCCTCATCATTGCAAAGCAAACTTATAGAACACCAAATGCTCTCTCAACATCCTTACTCAGTCCTTGACTTTTGCAAAATGGACTCTCTTGTTACCTTGTGGATTGAAAATGATCTTCACAAAAGTGGCCCAAGAAGGGTATATGCCATCAGTAAGATAGTAACCCATGGTATATTCCGGAGTTATCCCTGAAGTAAGCCTTTGAAAGAGTGGTGATCTCTGTAGGACATTGATATTATTAAGAGAACCTGGTAGTCCAAAAAAGGAAAGCCAAATCCACAAATCTTTAGATACAACAGCTTCAAGAATCATGGTTGGCCTATCCACATCCTGACTATTGCCCTTTCCAACCTGTTGAGCAATTCTTCCACCTCCAAAACCTGTTTAGGAGTTGTGTTTAGGTCACTGTTGGAGATGCTCTTATATATAGGATATACCACGTTGATCTATGGCCCTCTTGTTTCTGAATCGCACATATCCTTGGTAATAGAACCAACCGATCGAATTGCTAGGGAGAATTAAATCAATACTAATTTGTTAGGGTTAGCAGGCATGGAAATAATTTACTAGTTGAGTACCCCAAACAGTGGTGGCAGCGTAGGGGATAGAGTTTTGTCCTGGAAATGGAACGAAGTTACATGCGTTCTCTTGGTTATCAGGTAGGAAACATACCATAGGTACACAATCAACATCAGCTACATGAATAAGGCAAGGGTCAATATGCAATTTTGGAACTCAAGACTTAGTTATGGTATATGAATTGTCAAATTAATTCAATGTTTCCAAATATTTAAAGTGATTGATACATCCAAATTATTTGAAAGCAATTTGGTTGCATCTATTGATAATATATATGAGATTATTTAAGAGGTGAAAATAGGGACATGGTGCTCAACCGGTAACAGGTCATAGAGTTTTTCTAAGTGAGAACAAAGCTTCAACAGTTTGAAAGAAGAACCAAGCTTCACCAAATTACAAATTGACAATACATGCAAAAAAAAACTAGGCGCTGATGTCAGTTTCATTCATCATTGGAAATATTGAACTTCTGGGGTTTTAAATTGATTTCTTACTATTCTTGTGTTACTGTAGGGCTTGCTTTACTAATGAATTGGTAGTTCTATTGCATTAGCAAGATTAGGGCATGTTTGGTGGAGCTTCTAGCAAGTACAGCTTCTCTAAGAAACTCTAGCTCTGTCAAACAGTACATATTTTCACTCTAGATTATGAGATTCAACATATACAATAGTACAGAACACGAAATAGATTATGCCTCAAATGCCTCATATGTGCCGATTTAAGTAAACCAACCGGCACATATGACACATTTCCTGCCCACCCATCCCACCTGTGGCTTGAGACAGGCAAAAAATGACACTAATGAGACTATATGAGTGCCTGTTCATAAAAAGAACCATCACTGATGTCATCAATGTTGGTTAATTAAAAACCCGACATTGATGTCCCACACATCACTGCTGGTTTTTTAGGTCAACCAGCACAAAAGAAACAGCAGCCGAGCCAACGATTGAGCCAACCAAACCACACATATCCATCTCCATCTCTCTCACCCCTCCCCCGTCTGCCTCTCTCTCGTTCTCTCTCTCCATCTCTCTCCCTCTCTCGTTATCCTTCTCTCCTTGACCCCGACGAGCCACCTCTTCCCGTCGCCCACCTCTCCTCGTCACTAGCCGAGCGTCGCCGCCCCTCCTTCTCTCCCTGGCACTTCCGCCCTAGATCTCCTAGTTGCCACCAGCCGTGTACCATCGCTCCACTCCCGCTCTCCCCGTTAGCTAGGCCACCGAACCTGGCCAACTAGAGGTCAGGGGTCGCTAGGTCGGGGGCGGCTGGATCCAACCGCCTAGAGGCTTGTTGGGCTTTGACCTCACCGCCCCACATCCCTTCGTCGTCAATGCATTTCTCGACGTCCCTGTGCATATGCAGCTGTCAGTCGCCCCGCCTCCCTCCCTTGGCCTCTTGGGGCATCTCTGCATCTCGCAGGCGATGGCGTCCGCGTCTCACCCACAGATTGATTGGAGATCGCTGCTTGCCACTTGCAACGCTGGGTGTAGTTGTGGCTGGGCTGTATAGTGTTCGTCGACATATGGCTGGGGCCCCCTAGGGTTTGGGGGCCAGTGTGGTCACACCTCTGCCCCGCCCTAAAGGCCAGGCCTGCATGCATGTTAAATCAGTCCATGCTTAGTACGAAAGACTATAGTTAATTTGTGTGTTAGGAGTGACAAAAAAAAGATCAAATATAATTGTAACTTGTGGTATATAGTGACAACGCAAGAGGGTTAGATGGGTCGCTCGGATTATAAATAATGAAGGATTAGTGACTGCTCTAGAGGTTGGTGACAATCTGTTTCTCACCATCTCTTTGTAAGTTTCTTTAATGTGTTGTTCATAGAAAGATTTCATGTGATTTTTTCATGGTTTCTATGTTACAGTTCTAATATGATAATAAGGCCCACTAAATTTTGAATATTTGCAGTTCAGGAATGTCAATTCAAAGAAAACTTTGGCGATCCCTCTTCTTCCCTAATGCATTTCAGGGTTTCATTTGTAACTTGAATTTGGTTCTTGTCTAACGTACATAACAATTAGAGGAGAAAAGGCGCAATCAAAACTCCAAAATAACCTTAGCAAGCAAAGTATTCCTCATTTAATTTGCATACATTCCACTTAACTATTGTTCTACGCAAGAGATTATGTTGTCATTCTATTATTGTAGTGTACTGGTACATAACGTTAGTCTGGGATTAAGGCGTAATTGTGCAGCTGTGCATCCAAATTTATATATACCTGGTTACAGGTTACTCAAACCTTACGAGAAACATCTGTAACAATATATCCATCGCAACTTGGAACAGCAATATGCTTAACTGTAGGATTAAGTGTTGAGTTTAATTTAAGAGTTAGGTCCTTAGCTTAAACCATGATATAATCTCACGTCTCCAACATGTCAAGTCAATGCAAATTAATGTCTTTCAAGATGTTTTTACAACAAAAACAAGGATTATATTGGACAGAATTTATTCTGCCAAATTGAATCTTCTAGAACTATCCAATTTTTCATACGATCCCTATATATACGGATTTTCGGTTGTCGGATTATGGTGCTGCGCAGGCTGATGGTTCAAATTAGTAAGACTGAGGCTGAGATGAACAGGCCTGACTAGATCTTTGTAGAATGTAGCAGTAGAGCACAGTATGGACAAAAATGGGGCACTACATCAATCGTGGCTTGCTGGTCTGTACCAGTGATTCTATGAACCAAGGCTCTAGGGCTGCTCACCCTCGTCAGAGAAGATCAATGCATCCTGATACCTGCCAATCCTATTGGATGGTCTCAATGGCAGTATGGCGCATACTAAATCTCAGAATCATGTATGTATGGCTAGTGGTATATGGGCTGACAATGCAAGGGAGTAACAGAAGTTGGGCTAAATAAACGAAGAATCAATGACTCCAGCAGAGGTTTGTGAATGAAGAAAATGGTTTTTATCTTCAGTTTTTCATGTATTGACACTCCGTGCTTCTAACACCATGTTAACGAGATAATCACCGTGATGGATTTAATTGAGAGATCAATGTTATGTTCCATATAGTCAAGCTGGAGCCTTATCTCCAAGACCGATTTATAGAAAGAGTATTATGAGAGATCAGCACGATAACTACGCGGGATCGCTAGACCCAACAGCAGCCGCCCCGGACGTGCTACAGTAAAACCGGAAAAGAAGAGACTTATGGCTTTTGGCTACTCCCTCATTTAGCTTCTAATTTAGGATTTAGCTTCTAACTTGTTGTTACTTCCTCGATTTTTATTAATATGTTTCCTAAAACACAAAACGTTACGTTTTTTTAAAAAACTTTTTATATGAAAGTATCTCAAAAAAATTAAATAGATTTATTTTTTAAGTTTTTAATAGCTAATACTTAATTAATCATACGCTAATGATATTTCTCGTTTTACGTGTATCTTATAAGCCCCACCCATAAACCGATTCAAACACCATCTTAGAATATTTTAGCCCATGGCTATTATTAACACTTAAGGCCTCTAATAGAGATGATATGTGATAATACACATGAGGAACATATGTGAACCGTGAGATAAAAATAAACATTTTACTGCTCAGTACAATCGGAAACTGGTGCCATGGTGTCATACTTTTAGCTAGCCATGGTGTCTACCAGTATTATTACATGATTTAGGCTGAGTTCAGGAGTGGAAAAGGACACTTTGTTTTTTAACCATGTTTTTCGAATTGCTAAACCATATGTTTTTTATAAAAATTTTCTATATAAAAGTTGCTTTAAAAATCATATTAATCTATTTTTAAATTTAATATAATTAATACTCAATTAATCATGGCTAATGGCTCAATTAGAAGCGGAATGCTTACCTTCCGGCGTCCGATGCCCGAGGGAAAATAGGGCGCTCCCTCCCAGTGAACAGAAGCAGCGCATTGTGCATTGTGCAGCCTCTAGCTTCTATTTTTTATTAAGAAGAAAATGATGGAGTATACATGGGTTCGAACCGACGACCTCGGGGTTGTGATTACAAGCTCCAACCAGCTTTCTTTCATCTTCCCTAGTATGCTTTCAAAAGTTTGTTTATTGAGTTTCATATGTGAAAGCTTGTTTGAACTTCAATTAATTAGGATTTGACTGTGGTTTCAGTATTTTCATACTTTCTTTGTCGATAAATATAAGTATTCTTATAACTGTATGAAATCAAACCTTTTAACTTTGACCATTAATAGAAAAAAATTATAAAGATTAATAACATAAAAATGATGATATTAGATTTATCATTAAATAAACTTTCATAATATGTAAGTATTTTTTAAATAATCTATTTTTATGGATAATATTATTCAAAGTGGCACATTAACAACTGTGTCAAAGTTCAAAAGTGCTTATATTTATAGATGGATGGAGTATTTGATTTTATGAAATTTGTCGGTGTTTCAGCGGTTAAAACTCGATGTTCTTGCATGATTGAAAAATATTTTAACTAGGATTTAGTGGTGTTTCATTTCTTTATTTATTTTTGATACTCCATATCAGGAACTAATGTCTCACAGTAACTTGACTTTTTATTTCAACCACAGATGAATGTTTCGTCGATAATCAACTGAAACATTATTACAGTCCGATTTCTGACCGCTTTGGATGCTCCGTAAGGCGAGCCTACCTCCACAGCGCAGCTAGAGCCAGCACGTGTGACATCAGGTTATTGCGCCATTTACACCTGCCTCCTCGGACCGAAGCAGTTGACTACGTGAAGCATTAGAGGGTAAAGTTTTTGCCTGCGGAAGGGTGTATGTACCATGCTGGATGCAGCCCACCTCATCTGGCCATCTAGGTGAGCTTCTGGGGATGTCAAATTTGATTTGCTGAACAAGCTCGTCCACATTGTTTCAAAAGATTTTCCTAATTGTTTCAAGGGGTGTCCCATTCTGTTGCTAACATATATGTTCTCTCAAAAATAGTTGACAGCTGGTTTCCGTTGCTATTGGGATCTTGAATTGTTGAGCCAAAATCAATATCCAAATCAATTATGTTGCAACTGTATGCTACTGGATGATAGGTGTCGGTTCTAACTTCTGGTTCAGCTTTTATCCAATCACATGTTGCATCAGGGGTGCTTCAATGTTTCGGTGAATCTATATAGAATGTTGCAGTACGTTGTGACATTTGCTGCAGCACTAATACGTTTTGTTTTCAACAACTCTTGTAATTTATTGTGTGCAGTTCTAATCTAATGTTTCTATCCTATAATATTACTATATTTTTTTAAAATTTAAACTGTAAAGATAGTAATATTATAGGACAAAAATAATATTTTCACAACTCTTCTAATTACATTATTAATCTTCTCGCAGCCCACATAGCCGACATGGCCACCGCCGTGAAGCATTCCTGAGCCTACTCTCCTGAAAGTCGATGCAGTTATGTACATGAAGGTGCAGAGTTGTTCGTAGAGACTCTTATCTGTTCGTGGCCTTGGTTACCTTCTTATTATGCTTTCTATTAGAAAAATAGTTACCTTATAGTCTCCGCCATGACAAAGCTCTGATCGTTCCCGCGACGCAGGCACAACGCCATTGCAATGTTAGCAATGGAGCAGGCAAAACAAGAAAATTTTATATTATTTAAAACTTTTTATTTTTTATTTTAAAAAATAAACCCATCAAGAATTTATTTCTAAATCTAGACCTTTTGGTCAGAAGAATACTGCCACTATCACATCTACAGTTACACTAGCGTGACCAAAAAATTCAAATTTAAAAATAAATATTACGAGAGTTTAGTTTTAAAAATAAAAATAAAAAAAATACGATGCTGCCTGTTAGGCAGCAGGTGCTAGCGTTGATGAAGGGGTGAGAAAGAGAGAGGTGCAGTCAAGGGCTGAGCACAACCATGCACAGAAATGCTTGGGATGATCACAGAAGCATGCCATACAGAGCATGGCAACTACTCTCTTCGTCCCAAAATATAGCCATTTCTAACTACGAATCTGAACAAATGTGTCAGAAATAACTATATTTTAAAACGGAGGGAGTACATCGCATCGACTTATTTTGATAGACCCACTAAATGTTGTGTTCCTGTTGCCACTCAATCCGATTGCGACAGTGCTCGACATCAGGGTCAGATTGTTTTGTTGTTTTGGGGGAGGAAGTGAAGGAATAAGACTAGAACAGGTGGTCGTTTCTCTTTAGGTAAAAGAATAGAAAAATTGGATGTTTGGATGAAAAGGAGAGGGTGGTTGAAGCAATAACAATTTTTGCAGACCAGTCGGTGTGTCTGACTGTCTGACGTCACTACTAATTGAAATAAGATGCCAGCACTTGTAATTGTAGTAGTCTAGCAGATGTTTCCTGTGCAGCTTGTTTCTTGCAAATTGAGAGTCAAAATATAACTATGAAGAACCACGGATTAGCTAGAAGAACGAGAGAACAAGATCATACCTTGCCGGAAAATCTGCAAGGCGAGCAGTACTTACACATTTAATTTAAACCATGTACGTGTAAATTTGTCGGGAAAAACAAGACATATTGTTCTAGTTAAGTTTGTTCTAATGCCATAGTACATATACATATCTACTACTCGTATATAGTTAATAATTAATTAATTAAGTAAAAAACAGTATTTTTGTTCATAAATTGGAATATCAAAATAAGCAGTACCACACAATCTGCACTTTGGTCGGTTTTAGAATCCTCATCAGCCCAAAAGTGATCATGTTGAGCATAAGCTTTGAAACAAGGGACCAATTGCAAATAAACTATACTACAATTAAGAGCCTGATTTATAGAATTTTAGCTTTTAGATCATTAAGGCTGAGCCCAACCAAACATGCTGGATCCACCCAAATATAAAGCAGAGCATAGAGATATTTCGATCACTTCGTAGCTCCGCTTTGACTGAATTATAAAATTTCCTATAGACTTTGGCAGAAATTATCCATAAAATATCACCGTGCTACCCTCCATTCCTCCACTACCGGTTCACCCAGTCCCATCTCCTCCGTCCCTGTCTCGGATGAGAAAATTGAGCATATACCACTCTATAGGAGTGACTTCGATAAAATACCACTCTCTAGAATAAATTGTTAAAATACTATTCGATAGGTTGTCATCTTTGTTAAAATACTATTTTAGGGGTTTTGGCTAGATTTTTTCTTTTCTAATTTATTTCACAGATTTAGCACATGAATTGACACTTTTGCCCCTGCCCTTTTTCTCATATTGATCGATCCAATCATTCTTCTCGTTCTCTCTGTTTCTTCTCGTCTTCCTCGTACGACGCCAGCAAAACAGAACTGAGGGCTGCCGTCGGGCAGGGGACGCCGCCGGGGAGGGGCTGCCGCCGCAGCCTGGCTCGCCGCCGGGCTCGACTCCCCCCGTCCCCCGTGCTCCCCCGGCCCCAGCCCCTTCCCTTCAGCCGAGCTCCACCACTGCGGGGAGGGGCGCCGCGCCGGGGAGGGAACGCCGACGCCGGGCTCTGCTCCCCGTTCCGCCCCGTGCTCGTCCACCCCCAGTCTCTTTCCTTCCCACAAGCTCCACCGCCGCCACGGAGGGGCTGCCGCCTAGGAGCACCTTTAACTAACAGTTTGACATCATGAGCTCGAAGGATGCCTCCTCAGGGTAAAAATCTTTCACCATTATTGCTACTTTACATTTACATCGAGTTAGATTAATCTAACTCGACTCTTTTTTGTTCTCGGTTCAATTCGTTTAGGTTGGATTCAGAACGACGGTATGGATTAGAGGCTAATTTGGTTGATTATGTGACAAGTTCAGATTCAGCGGTTTCAGTTGTAGGTTTGGAACATCTAAATAATTGTACAAGTGCGCCTTTATGTCTTGAGTATGGGACAATTTCAGAAGTAGCAACTCCCACTGAAGGTGTAGAACATCAATCGGTTCAGTTTGTTGATTGGGATAACTTGGAGATCGAGGAAACACAAGACGATGAGGGAAGAATTCAGGTCATGAGTGATGATCAACTGTTTGACCTTCTAGGCTTGAGGGATGAAGATGAAAGGGCAAAGAATTATGCACATATTGCTGGTTCAAGTAATGTCATTGAAACAAGTGGTCATGGAGTCCTTGGGGGCACGAAGGGTGCAGCCATTCCTGTTGATGATGAAATACCAGGTGAACTTGTAATAAGCTATGACAAGAATAAACCTTGTATGGATAAAGATACTAAGTATCCCTCAATGAAGGAATTCAGGTTGGCTGTGAGACAGTTCGCTATTAACAAGGAATTTGAGCTAGGCAAAGTGATAACTGACAAGGAGAGATATAGGGTAAAATGTACAGCTGAAGGATGCCCATGGAGTCTTGTCGGGTGTAGACAGAGTGATAATAAAGCTATAATGGTACTAACTCGATAGATATTATTGATATTACCTGAAGTAGGCCTACTATTATTTATGTGGTTCTAATTGATTACCTTTCATTGGTATTACAGGTCACAATTCATAATGAAGATCATACGTGTACATCTAGCATGAGGATAAAGACAACTACAGCATCGCAGGCCTAGGTTGCTGACAAGGCATGCACTATTGTTGGAAAAATAACATTGATATCGGTGACAAATTTCACACATATATTCATGCCATAATCAACAATTAATCATACATAAGTAAATAGAAAATACCCAAGGGTAATATTGTCCATCTTCCCCACTCCTCTCTTCTAAGACTTCTGGAGCTGATCAAGGTAACTAAACGGTTTTAGGTTATCTCCAGATCCTATAGGAGCATGCTCTCACTATACTTGGATCCAGGAGTTAAGATTTAGAAGTTGGAGCTCTGCAAACAGACCCTAGTTAAAAAGCTTAACAAACAATTAATTAAAGTGTCATCACGAAAATAAGCCATCTCTTTCTCACTGACAGACAATCCTAGAGATCATCACATCAATACTCTGGTATCTCCGATACGGTCCTGATGTGAACGTCATCTATTTTGATGGCTGGTATGGATTTGGGGCATCAGCAATCCTTTGATCCGTAGCACAAGTGCTTCGGTATGAGAAACTAGTCTAGAACTATGCTTAGACAGAATACATCGATTGCTCATATTGGAAAAGTAGAAGGGCGATGAAGAGAACAATAGCAGAAAAACTAAAACTTTACAGTAAAACAATGGACTTATTTGATATGCAGGATGAGGACAATTTCAGTCGACTGGACCAAGGCTCTAGGGATGTGATAGCAAGTGTTGCAGTAGCCATTGAAAAAACATTGAGGGGATCTAGATATATGGGTTTTTTTTACTGTTAATAATTTAATTTTTTCTAATTTACAAAACTATTTTTTATTTTTTTTTGTAGAAATACCCTCTTGCCGCCGTGAGCCAGGGCGGTATTTAAAAACCGCCGTGGCCCAGGACGGCAAATGGCCTGGCCGTCAGTGGGCCGTGACGGCGTGGGCCGCCGTTAGCCGGGGGGGCCACGTGGGCTTGCCGTCGTGGCCCAAGGCGGCGAATGCCTCACGGGCCTCCCCGTGAGGCCAGCAGAACTGCAGGGGGCAGAATGCAAATTTGCATTCGCCGCCCTGGGGGAGGGCGGTTTTTAGCCCTCCCCTATAAAACCCCTTCGCGCACTCGCCGGCGCGTCATTTCCCCCTTCCGCCTCCAGCGTTCGTCCAATAGAGCTGAGGCAAAGGAGGAGCAGTACAACGGTGAAGCCCTCGCGGATTTTTAAGCCGAACTCAAGAATTTTTTGCTCCCCCTCCGTCATGTAGTCAATTTTTTAGACAAGTGTTAATTAGTATTAGACGCATAGTGTAATACCCAACATAGTATGAAAATATTAACGGTTTGGCATAACTATCGTTAGTGTTAAATTTATTTGACCGTACTAGAAGAACATAGCGGACAGGTAGTAAATTGTAGATATTTTAGAAATAAATATGCTCCGCCAAGGCCATCATTAGTATACGTCATTTCAACACGTTAGATAAACCTAACGTATAACTTTATTAGCGTCGCTGGGTTAGTTTGTAAAATGTAGAAACAGTAATGGTTTGACTCATACCTATAGTCTTTTTATGGAACGAATATTGATTAGTACAGATTAATAACTGTAGTGAAAATCTTTTTTGTCAACAGAAATGGCAAATAGAGTTGTATTCGCGATATATCACGGTGAAGGAAATGTTAGAGAAGGACAATATGGGGTAGATTTATCGGAGTTCAACGTAGCACAAAAGGGAATTATAGCTTCAGCTGAGAGAATTTTTCCTGGAGTTTACAATTGGTTAATGAGGGGATTCGGAGTAGATCCTCAAGTAAATGCAATTACGGTGTATGCACTGGTTAGCTGGGCTGTGGAAGGTTTTTGGTGGGAATTGATGCCAATAGATTCGACGGCCAGCTGGGTATTTTTTGTGGAGAGTGCACTGCAGTGAGGATGGACACCTAGCATCCTAGTGGTAGTGCATGACAGGGTCAGCATTGATCAGGCTGGTTTAAGTACAGCGGAAGGGCCCAATGAAACAGGGGAGCAAAATGAGGCAGAAGACGAGGGTGCCGGAGAGGAAGGAGGCCAAGAAGACATGGGACCGAGGGGGTTTGCAGATGAAGGGGAGAGACACCCAGGTCTAGTACAGGAGATGGAAATTAAAGACTCAGAACCTGAGTATATGGAGGATGATGATTCTTCGAAGGACGATGTATACCCGGCAGAATGGGACAACGAGAACTTCTCCGGACTCGTTGTCTCAGAGGGACACACTGTGCCATGGGAGTATCGGCAGAATGAAGTGGTGCAAGGCGCTAGGTACGCCGAAAAAGTATAGTTGACAGAGGCTGTGAAGATGTGGGCCATGTCACTTGAGAGGGAGTTCTGGGTATCAAAGTCCACCAGATCAGTGTACGAAGTGAAATGTGCAAGTTCAAGCGATGGATGTCCATGGAGGATGTACGCATCCAGAAAGAAATATGACGATTATTGGTCTGTGTCAATCGTGACGGAGCACAACTGCCATCTTCCGGGTGTTCAGAAGTACCACAAGAACATATCATCTGCATTCATCGCTTCAGAGCTGTATTATGCTGTTGTGGAGAACCTCCGGTTCGAGCCCAAGTCAATTATCAGGCGCATCGAGGAGAAGTACAAGTACACCATTATATATGCCAAAGGCATGGAGAGCCAAACAGAAGATAATTGAAAGGTGATTCGGCAGTTTTGAAGCTTCGTACAATAATTTGCCTCGCCTACTGGAAATCATATATGCGAGGAATCCTGACAGCTACTCCGAAATCAAAACTTTCCCATCGTTAGCAAATCCTGGGTAGAGCGTCCTTCAGCGGGCCTTCCTCTCTCTGCAGGCGTGCATATTTGTATTTCTTCATTGCAGGCCCATTCTCTGTATCGACGACACGTTCCTAACTGGAAAATACAGAGGGCAAATGTTGACGGCAATCGGAGTAGACGGGAACAACCAAGTGTTGCTCGTGGCCTTTGCCTTCGTCGAGAGCGAGAATACAGAGAGTTGGTACTAATTTCTGAAGCTGGTTAAGGAAAAGGTGGTCGGGATAATGCCAGAGGTATGTCTCATACATGACCGTCATACAGGGATGCTGCGTGCAATTGAGGAGCTGCGAAACGGCTGCGCAGACAAGGGATACCCTATGGTGTGGAAAGATGTAAAGAGCAGATGGTGCATGCGTCATATGGGCGCAAACTTTTATAAGCAGTTCAGAAACAAGGAGCTGATGGCCATGTTCAAACGTTTGTGCGCCCAGAATCAACAGAAGAAGTTCAATGAGCTGTGGAGGAGACTTGATGAGCTGACAGCCAAACATAGAGGCGAGAGTGCTGCAAGACCCGCAGCTAGAGGTGTTGACGGTCCTGAAGCTCTAGGTGCACTTCCCACCGATGACGGTACATTCAGAAGGAGGTCCGGTTCCTCGGTTAGTAGATTTTCGTAGTGGATCGAGCACGAGCCGAAGGAGAAATGGGCATTGCTGTACGATGAAGGTGGAGCAAGGTACGACATAATGACCACGAACCTTGCAGAAGTCTACAACTGGGTCATGCGTGGTGTGAGGCAACTCCCCCTTGTTGCTATCGTGGAGTTCATCCTACATGGAACACAGACATACTTCCACGACAGGTGCAGACAGAATGACCCATCTATAGCCGATGGAAACTTTTGGTTCGGCACCAAAATGACAGAGTACCTTGAGGAGAAATGCAAGAAGGCAAGAGAGCACCGAGTCCGAGTGCAGGGCACACGAGAGCGTAGATTTGAGATATTGTGTGCCGACAGGTCCAGGCGTGGCATATTCTCAAGGAAACCTGTGCAAGAGTGTGTCCTAAAGGAAGATGAGACATGCAAGTGCTCCTGTCGGAAACCAAGCTTGTATCACAAGCCCTGTTCTCATGTCATTGCCGCTTGCGGGGAGTGCGGCATTGATGAACGCCAATATGTGTCCTCGTACTTTAAAAAGGAAGCAATCGTGCATATATGGAGTACCGAGATTTTTGGTTTCGGTATCGTCAGCATTTTTACTGAAGACACAAGCCCAGTTTATTACATCCCTGACCCGACGAAGGCAAGGAACAAGGCAGGCCGCCGTCGGACACGGAGGATTCGCAATGATATGGACGAATCCGAGGCCGGTGTTAGCGCTAAACGTTGCAGTAGGTGTGGAGAGGAGGGACATACCTACAAGAAGTGCAGCGGAAGTTCCTGTGGAAGGATCAGACGCCGATGAAAGGCGGCCAACTGAGGAAGGCACCACTGATAGGCAGCGTCATCGCAGGCGTCCTCGTGCACCTTCGGGTTATATTGTGCAGTATAGCCACTGGTTGCTGATGTAATCTTCTTGTAATGTGTACCAATCTGCATGTATTGCTATCTGATTTTTGTTTTAGTGTGGGCCAGATCGGCGTGTCATATCTATTATCATCTATTGAAATGTGCTCTTTGTTTTTACTTTGCCAGTGCTGGCCTTTTAAAAGTACTTTGCTGTCTGTTAATTTCCTGACTGTAATGCACTATGTTTAATTGAGCTAATCCGTTCCGCTTCTTTTTCCTTGCAGGTATGGACTACTAGACGCTTGAGCTGCTAGATCACGCCACCGATCAGACCCATCGGTCGTTTCTCTTGGCGGTGCAGAACCTCCAGCTCGGTACCTTACGTCCTCGACCTTCTAGGCGACTCCTTCCCGTGGACCCTCGGTTCACGACTAGGTACGTACGAACGTTGTACTGTGAAGCTGTATATGTGAACTTGCTAACTTGCTTTGTTTTGATTGTCAGGTTGCGGGAGGCAGGCCTTCTGCCGCTGTGTAGGCTGGTAGTAGCCGCAGTGGACCCGAATGACCCAGCGAAGAAGTGGGGTATCGATCGGTCGCTGATCATAGCTCTTGTGGACCGGTGGAAACCGAAGATGCACACCTTCCACCTCCCATGCGGTGAGATGGCCCCCACGCTGCAGGACGTCAGCCTCCTCCTTGGGCTGCCTCTAGCCGGTGATCCGGTGGGCCCAGTTGACGGGCTCCAGGTGTGGCGAGACGACATCCTGCAGCGGTTCACCCCGGTTCACCGTGCTCCGGGGCTTCCCCTCGTCGGTGAGATCTCCCCGTACACGCATGCGGGCCCCCTCAGGCTTGGGTACTGAGCTACACGGTAAGAATGTTTTCTTATTGTTTTATGTTCGTCCTTCAGTCCGTACTAGAATTACAGTGTCAACTTTCTTATATGTTACTGCAGTCTGATCAGCTAGACCCGGAGGCCGACGCGTACTCACTGTAGAGCAGCTTGGAGCCGTACCTGTTGTGGCTGTTCGGGTGGGTGATGTTCACCAACTCGCACGGCCACGCAGTTGACAAGGGCTTGATCCCTTACGCGAGGGAGATAGCCGAAGTCGAGGACGGTGCTGTTCCCCAATACAGTTGGGGATCGGCAGTCCTTACCGCCACATACATGGGTCTGTGCGACGGCCGCAGGAAGACCGACCTAGAAACGGTCTTCACGGGTTGTCCACTCCTCCTACAGCTCTAGGTGGCAGAGCGGTTCGCGATCAACCGCCCCGTGGTGGACCACATCCGTACGAGCCGATCCTGTACATGGATGTCCCACCGAAGGACTATCCGACGATGGGGACGGTGTGGTGTCGTCGTGAGGTATGTTCGGTGTTAGAACTGTCTCGGTTTTTTATATTACTTGGACTAACGAGAACTCTTTACCTGTTTGTAGCGTCGGTACGCTCACGTGCAGGTGCAGAAGTCGTACCCAGACTTCGTCATGGAGTTCGACAGGATCACGGACGACGACGTTGTCTGGGAGCCGTGCAGCGCTGAGGTGGTGATGGCGCGTGCGCCGCTTGGGCTGTCGTCCCTCTGCACCAGGGACCAGGCGTACTGGCTGACGATGACGCCGATGTTGTTCGACATTTCTGTCGAGCCACACTGCCCGCAGCGTGTGATGCAGCAGTTCGGTATGCGCCAGACCTTCGGCCATCCACAACTCTAGGCCGTACCGCAACACGTTCACAGGTATGTGTGAAAATGAATATTTCGTATTATTATGTATTGTGTCACCGGTTGTGCTCTGCAGGTTAAATCGGCGTGGCCAGGCCGCCGGTAGGTTGTGGAGACCCACCGTCATCGAGTACATCAATGACTGGGTCATAGCCACGGAGGACGTCATCATGGAGATCCACCCCAACACAGCCGACATGTACGAGCAATACCTTTCCTGGTACTAGCCCCGTACCAGACTACGGGTGACGTTCACTCCCGGGGCTCCATAGGCGCACGTCGCGGGGATGCGAGATGCATACCCAACACACCGCGACCAGGACTACTTCCGCACGGTGAGTTAATGGTTTTTATACTATTTTCAATGGAAGTTACCACGCGTAACTAACCACGCATGTCCTGCTGAACATGCGGACGATGCTAGGCAGGTCGACACGGAGCTCGGCCTACTGTGCCAGTGTCTCGAGGCTGGCATCCCTCTCACGGAGCAGGAGCAGACGATCACGTTTGACCGGATGCGCAACACGATGCGCTCGGTCGTCCATGCTGTGACTTGTCGCCGTTCCGATGCAGCCCCGCCGATGCAAATACATATGCGAGGTCCCCATGGTGAAGGGACATCGGCAGGAGCGGCGGGTTCTGCAGAGGCCTGTACGTCGTGGGGAGCAGGTCCTTTCGGTACCGCCGAAGGATCGAGGACGGCAACCTCCACGATCGGGCGAGGTTTGTTAGGTACGTCAGGTTCAAACATATTCTCCATAATTAACTGCACTTTTTATTCGGCTGACGCAAACTTTTCTTTACCAGCCCCACGCGGCGGATCTCACCACCACCTGGGGGACACTGGGCGGGGATCTACCCAGAGCACCTCTGCTTGGATCTCTACCAAGGACGACCTCGTTCCGGAGCAGGACATGATCGGGTCGTCACAGCTCAGAGGTGCACCGGACACACAGCTGCACGACGCCGGTGCTTCCCCTACTGCTCAGGCGGTCCGAGCCACCTGTGGGGTAGTGGCGGACCGCCTGACGTACTCGCGCGGGCACGTGCGAGCGCAGCCTAGGAGGACGAGGAGGCATACGGACTAGGGGCTATTGTTGTATTTATTTATTTATAGGTCTCGCATAACTTGTTGTATCGGTAAAATGTAATTGTCATTTTATCTTCAACAATAGGAAAATATTAAGAGGGTTGTCGCTTTGAATGCTAGAGTTCAAATACTAGTGTGCAAAATCGTAAAGAGCTTAATCTTTTAAAAATCTTTTTAGTACAAGTTTTTCTGTCATGAACGGAAATTCTGTTGGTTCGGACAGGAATTTCCGTTCAATTATGAGGTTGAATTTTGGTTCTGTTTTCCAGCTTTAATGGAACTTCCGTTGATCTTGAGCGTAAATTCCGTTGTGCCTCTCTACTAACAACCTTAAACGGAACTTTCGTTAAAATTTACCGGAAATTCCGATCAAACGGATATTCTGTCATACTATTACGGAATATCCATTATTTGCAGATTGCTTCCGCTTTAGTTTAAATTTTTCATGTCCATATTCACCCCCTCTAGGCTTGACCCCACCCTTCAGATCTGACCTTTCACAAATATTTATAACGGTACCCCCTCTAGGCTTGTACCATTTTAAAAGGACAAACCACTTTCGGCGCATACTATGCGCGAGTACGAATCACCTTTACTTGCATAATATAGGCCCCGCGTGCGCCACATTGCGACAAGCGAGCTTTCGGCGCGTCACTTGAGTCATGCGTCGTCATGGGCATTCTGAATACATGGTCGGCTACTTCAACCGCATTTACATATGCATGTCCTTTATATTTTGACCTGTATGTCTCATAGGGAAATAGACGCACGACAACCTATATAAAAGCACCATCATAGTAGCAGAGAGCCTTCACCCAGCCCCTTGGGCAAACTTTGCACCTTTTATGAACTACGGCCACTACCTGCCTCACTAATTTCCTTTTCTTCTTGTAGTAGCATCGAGCAATGCCTCCTACACCTCTTTTCGTGGAGGATTGCAACTGGCGATATTTAGGTTTCGCTTTGGTACTGCCACCTTGAGCTGAACGCTCAATATGCCTTTGTGGTAACCGTTGCCGGCTATGCGTATCACATCAGGAGGAGACTTACGGCTGGAGATACTTCGAGTACGTGCACCGGAGTCCCTAGGTACGTGTTTCAGTCAAGTCTTTGTCATATTCGTTTTTACGTCCACGACTCTTACACCAGGATATTTACCTTAACAGACCGAGGGAAGATATTGCGGCTTCATCGAGTGGATTGACAACGACAACCCGGAATATGACTACCTCCCGTTAGACGAAAGCATGGCGCAATACATGGCCAGGAGGGCGGAGCACGAACAACGTCTAGAGCTAGAAGGGGCAGACTGGAGAAATCAACCTCTCGGACTACCGCGATGGGAGGACCGTCCAACGTGCGCTTGTGGTGATCGTTGCCAGGTCGTCAGGTCGAGAAGGCCAGGAACTCTACGACGCAGAAGCTTTGTTTGTCCAAACATTCTTGACGACGATATCGATGTAAGTTCAAGCCGCACCTTACTTCCTGCAAATAGTTTACCTTCACCAAACGTGAGGAATTTACTAATCAAACTCGTCCCACAGGATCCTCCAAGGAGGTGTCAATTTAGACAATGGATTGACAATTTCACGCCGTCAGATCTATTACGGCACTGGAACATGCAACCAGAATCACTAGCCGACTACAGCCTATCTAGATTGTACCATGAACGAATCACCCACTTTTCTAGGAATCGGTGACTAGAACGAGTGGATACATTGTACTGCTCACAAGTTGTATCCGTTGTTGTATTTCGTACTATGGGTGTCGCATTCATCATGTCGTAATGCGAACGGCTCGCATCTAGCTAATATCACTATGCTATTGTACGTGCACTGCGTTAAGTATCGACCGAGTGGATCACGAATAATACAATATATCGTCTCCCAATGTCGAATTAAAAATCATTCAGTACGTACATTGTGTGGGCACCCCAGAAGTGCATTATGAATAGTAACTATTACGGCAACGCGAACTATCTTGATGGATGGGGTCTCGAATAAAACCCGAATAAATGCGGTAACCATCTATCCTCATCGCAGACTTGCCATAATCTTTACCCACTCACAATACAAATCCAAAATGCCGAGAAGTGTACAAAAGAGATAATCATAAGAATAGCTTGCCAGTCCTCCCCGTCATACGCCCGTCAAACCACTCGATGGTGGTGACCAAACACGATACGTACCCCAGAGGATTCGAACCACAATAGCTATCCCCCAACCATCTCAATTATACACAACTCATACTCATGTTCAGCTAGTCCCCAGGAAAGCGACTAGCCTCACACTTTCATCGCAAGCAATTGATAAACATCACAAGTACTCTAAAAATGGATAGACGGGCAGCAGAGTTACAACTATTACATAGAGGGTTCACACCCTAATTCATCACAAAGTGACACAAAAGATTTGCAGCGGAATATAAACACAAAAGACAAGAACCAGTGGTGCCAAACCCATGCACAGGGCAACCGACTGGGGATAGAGCTCAACTTCAACTACACATTATCCTCACCACCCACGGCGGGATAATAGTAGAACACACCAGCTTCGTCGGTATCCTCACCTGAAAAGATGCAACGTGAGTACGAATGGTACTCGCAAGACTTACACAATAATACTAGTACAAAGGAAGCATGTTGGTCTCTACATCAAGGAATATGGCTATGTGAATCTGATTTTGTATAAAGCCAAGTTTGTTGAACAAATATAGCTTGAAAATATAAGCAATTTGCGAAATAACACAATCTGAAAATTTAGGACAGCAAGTATATAGTTCTGAAATAGAAGTAAAAATGAGCATAATCCCATGCTCTAACATCATCCATGGGCCACCATTGCCCAAACAATTATGCTACACAAGCATATCATCTTTTATGACCAAACCAAGTCATATTTAATAATAAAATCTTTCATATAAAACCATTCATTATTTAACATCAAAACTCCCTTATATAAACCCATCCATCCATGACTATCCTAAGTCATGGTATAACCACATAACCCAAGTTGGATGCTAACATGACTGAGGAACACATCAAGCGTCGTCCGTAACCGTGGACACGGCTATTCGAATAGTTCTTACTCTGATCAGAGGTGTACATCTTTACCCACACGATGTGATAGAAGCCAAATGGCTACACTCTAGTTTGATCTGTACCCGTCAGTACCCACACTCTACACATTGAGTGCGGACTAGAGGTCACAACAGAACCTTTTGCACGCTTAGCCCCGACCACCTAAACCACGTCTGGGCCCCCAATGACTTAGCCGCGTGCGTGCATGGCAGCTAAGGCGGGCTCACCGTCGCAGGAGGCACCTCCGGCCATATGGATTCACCAAGTGCAGGCCCGCTCTGCGTACTCGCACTGAGGTCCTCCAAAGGTCTCCCCTCACGACTGACGGACGGGCGTAGATGGTTGCAGCCTCCTGTGCTACTGAGTTAAGCCGTCCCATGACCGGCGTGTAGAAGTACGTAGGGTGCTTGAATAGACGTCAACATGTTCGGTCCTTAACGACCCAGACGGAGCTACGTGCATCGGGGAAACACCATCCCTTCATCGCCCTATCATCCGTCCAAGTCAACATATTTTCAATTATTATTCAGAGGTTATTCTTGTCAGATTTTAACCCATCCATTCGTATTAAACTAGTTTTATACCGATAGCTCCATCTATCGGATTTTTTTAAGTCTAGAAATAAGCATGGCTAAGCATTCGGTAAAATAAGAGTATTCCAAAGTCCTTAACCAGTGGTGACAAGGTATAAACATGAGATCAATAACCAAGGAATGGAAATGCATACAATTGGGTAATATTAACTCTACCCATTTTCCCCATTTTAAACAGACTGAAGCATGCATATAGATATTGTTTTCACAAACGAATCAATTTATTGAAAACATAGGTTCAATATGCTTAGACGCTTGCCTTGCTGCAGCGATAAGTCACACTCAAGCTCTGGGTTAATCTCCACGTACTCCGTATCCTCAGAATCTATCGATAAGAAGCAATATACAAATAAGAAGCAATAAACATGTCTATGCAACATGATTAATTAATTATGAGATAAATACAAAAGATAGGGTGTGTCCTAATAAGATTTTAGGAGAAAGAATCAAGTCATTTGCATCTCTGGTTTGTGAGATACAAAAATAACAAGCCATATACGCTGAAAATGGCAGATTTGGAATTATTTCTGTATCACCCTAGTGTATTAGGGGTAACTTGCATTTCCCATTAAGGTTCTATTTGTGTGATCATTTTTAGATGAAAGTGTATAACCTACTGGTTCTAACAAAATTGAGTTCACTGAAATTGGATTTAAAATGATTTAGATATAGATTTTACAAGTTTAACAAAAGGAAAGGTAAGCAAATTAATTAGGCCTATTTTGGGAGGTATTTTTATCAAATACAAATTTTGCACAGTAAGTTTACAATTTTCTGAGTTTAACAGAAGTGGTTTCACATTTTTAGCAAATAGGATGAATTTTCTAGAAATTCATAAACTTTTAGGTCACAAAGAGGTATATAAAAGATATTTCCATTTTTAAAGAAAAACCCTACACAGAAGGTCTCACTTTTTATTTTACCAAATTAAAGAGCATAATTTTATGAATCCACAAAAATTTGGTTTACCTCAAAAGGAGTTAAATAAATTTTATGGGAATATTTCAAGTTATTAAGCCCAAAATAAGTCAATTTTGCTTCATATTATTTTATGGATATTTTCTGTACAGAAGTTGTCATATTTTATCTTACAGTAATAAAGTTCACAAATTTACAGAGCTAACAAAATTGGTTTCACTCAATTTGGAGTCAAAATGGAGAAGTTATGGATTTGCAAAATTTAGCCATTTTTCTGTTGTAAGATAAATCTTTTAATTACTTTTCCTATTTCTTTCTTCTTTCTTCTTTTCTGATTTCCCTTACAGCCCGGGCCCGCAGGCCAGCGAGGCAAAGCAGAGCAGGGCACGGGAGCAGGGCGCGAGAGCAGGGCGCGACAGGGCGCGGGCAGACAAAGCCGGCGAGCTTCTCGGCGGCGGCGACGACGAACGGCGGCTCTGCTGTGGTCGGGCCCAAAACAGAAAAGGTAGAGGAGTTCACGGCGGAGCTAAGGGTGGTCTTCTTGACACCTCGGGTGACTGAAATATCGCCGGCGGCGAGCTCCAGCGGCGGATGCTCTCGGGACGTTGTGGCGAACCGAGCTACGGGCAGGTTTCAGTCCAGCCAGTGCATGCAGGTGTTCCTAAAAGACTCCAGGAGGCTCACCAGAGGTTGCGTGGGGTCTGGCAGGGTCGGCGCAACAGCATTGACGTCGAGGACGGCTCGGCGGCGGCGAAAACCTTCGGCTCCACGACGGTAGCTCACTTCAGTCGGCCTGCGGCTAGGACACGGTGTCTACCAGGTTACAAATTTCCTGAGGACGGCTACGGTGCAAAGAATTGAAGCGGGGCTCACCACAAAGGACGAATCGGCGGTGGCAGCGGATTGACCGGAAGGGAAGGAGACGACGTCGACCTCCCGGTACATTGCGCTATATCTTGATTCCTTCGGCTAGGGGTCTTCTAGGGGCAGGGCGACAGTGTTGGCGCGAAGGCTCGGCCGGCGATGCACTAGATCGGCCGGAACAGCGACGCGACGCCGGCGGTGGTTCTATAGAGCCGGGACAAAGCACGGTGGCGACATGGCGACTTTGGCCAGCAATCCTAGGGTTGTGCAAAACGAAAATGGAACGATTAGGATGTGCTCATCGTGTTCCTGTGGTCGGGGCAGGATGGAGCTCACCGGCGTTGGCTCGGGACCGATCGAACACCTTCGGTAGAGAATAAGATAGGGTTGCCGCCAGGGATCCTTGGGGTCTCCGTGGGTTTCTCCGGTGAGAACGTGGAGAGGAAGGGTGAGAGGTTCTACTGGCGGAGTTTGAGTCGAAATGGTCGATGCTCCATGGTTTGTGCTCACCTCTAAGCTTCCGTGTACTGTGAAAGAAAGGGGAAACAAGGTGCTGACACGTTGGTTCATGCAATGCTGAGTTGCTCCATCTCCACAGTGCCTCTGGTGGGTCCCACATGTCAGGCAACAATGTTCTACTCATATTTAGCTAGATTTACTCTATGGCTTGTGGGTCCAAGTAGTGATGGTCTAGGAGGAGTGGAGGAGTATGGGTGAATTTCCTGGTGAAACACACTGTCACATGCTGCTATGAGGCTGACAAGTGGGCCAGGTCTTGTGGGGTCCACCTGGAAGTGAGAAATGAGAGAAGACAGCTCTAGAGACTAAGTGTTGTGAGCTGTAGGGACAGCTGTCTTGCATCTGTGATTTCAGCAGGTTAATAAGGGATATAAATTATGGGAAAAATACTGGAGGTAGAGAAAGATGTGTGTAACCTGCTGACCAAAATTCGTGGTTAGAAGAGGTCTGGTTCATCTCTGGTGAAAAAGCAAAGTAGGCACACTGATCCAGTTTTGCTGCAGTGTGGTTTATGTCCCTAGGGCTTTGCTCCTATTATTTCATGTGACTTCTTTGGGAATTAAATTAAATCAAAATTCCTGGTAGTAGGGTTCATGGTGTCACCCACTTTGGCAAAAGGGCTCTGTCCATTTTCATTTGGTGAATTTCAGAAGTGAACTAATTTATTTCAGCTAGCTTCCTAGCTTTGCTGATTTGAGGGACTTGGTTGAAGTATTTATTGAAGTGATAAAATTATGTAAAATTTACAGTGGGTTGATTTGGTGAGATAGTACTTACAGGAATTTTTCCATGGTTTTATATGCAACCTAACATCTTCAGAAAAATCCTTAGACTGTACCAATGCAAATGGCAAAGAGAAGGATCCAGGCTGAAACTTGTTTGGAATTTTTGAGGGGTCTAAACTAATGAAATAAATTCTGGAAAAACTATATTGATTCATGATGAACAGGCTAGTATTTGAATAAATTATTTCCCACATATGTTTCTGTTCAATTTGATGCACTTTTTAGGAGTTGGGCTAATGTTGCCGATTAGGGTTTTATTGTATTGATGGTTTTAAATTTTGCAAACTTTATGTTGCAAGAAGTGACAAAGCAAGAATTTAGTTTGTGCACTCTAGTGACAGTAGGTCATAACCCTTATTACTTGGAATTAGATTTGGGGCTGTGACACATTGCGCAAAAATTTAGGAAAAAGTTCATAGGCCCTAACATTCTGTTCGCCTGGGGTCCTAAGCCCCTCACGTAAAACTGACCGGCCTATTACTATGTCATTAATTAAGTATTACCGAAAATAAACTTGAAAAAATGATCAGTATGATTTTACAAAGCAACGCCCACTATCGTCGGATTATAAAAAAAATTTCAAAAAACATACCCCAAACCATGATGAAAACTAAATTTTATGAAGCGTGTAGGTGAAAGACGGGGAGGAGTGGATTGCGAGTGCCGATCCGGACATACGAGGAGTGGAATGCGAGTGGCGATCCGAAAATACCCTCAGTTTGACAAGTTTTCTTCACGACGTGAACAATCTATGATATTTGGTTTTTTTTAACATCGACCCAATAAATGCAATGGCACAATAAATAGAATTTAAGAATCTAATTTGGGAAATAAATTTTTAAAATTTTTGGGGTTAAAAATTAGCAAGAAAATAAGACAGAAAAATTAGCAAGAAAATTTTTAAATTTGGTAATTTGCAAATAGCTGCAGGGAGCCAAACGCAAAAATGCATTCGCCGCCCTGGGACAGCGGCGAATGTATTTTTGCGTTCGGCCCCCTGGAGCCATTCGCCGCCGTGGCCTAGGGCGGCAATGCCACGTGGCCCCTGGTCCGCTGACGCCGTGGGCCACCGTCACGGCCTGGTGACGCCGCCGTGGGCCCCGGCCATTTGCCGCCCTAGGCCACGGCGGTTTTTAAATACCGCCCTGGCCCACGGCGACAAGAATGTATTTCTGTAAAAAAAATTAAAATTTAGTTTTATAAATTAAAAAATAAATTAAATTATTAACAGTAAAAATTCTAGATTTATGAGGATACTTCGGGCATGCGATGTTTATCCCACGAGTCGGCAATAGTGTGGGCCAGTGCTCAGGTGGCAGTAGCTGTGACCGAACTCCACAATGTATAAGCTATGGGTTTGAGAAAATAAGGTGGACTCGTCATGGAAAAGTATAGCCGTAGTGAGCCTGTGACTGAACACCACAATTCATTTCATATACTTGCTTGTTGCCGGCAGTAACGCAATAAGCTGGTAGCAGTTATTATCACCTACCACAATATATATAATAAGGTTAGAAGGTTGTAATTAATACTTGCCTGCTTTTCTTCTATACTGTGGACGCCCTTAATGGGAGTGATGACGAGGTGGACGTAAAAAGCTTGGCATTCCGTTTACAAAATATGGCAACAGTATAGTGATATGGACCTCCAGGAGGAGGTTCCTCACGTTGAATATGCAACACTCAATAGAGTAAAACTATAAAACACCCACCTTTTGATTGGATTCTACGGCACACAATTTTTAGGTTCAGAGTTTTGTGCATTTTTTTAGACAATGAAAAGAAAATCCAGTCTCTATATTCACGTGTGAATATATACAACAAAAGATTATAGGAGTACTTAGACCCAAGACCTTTATAACCGAGGAACAATAAAATAAAATAAAATAAAGAAAAGCCTAGAAAACTAAGCTTCAAATCCTCTTCCGTTTTGCTTCATATTTGCTCTTTTTTTATGTAGCAACAACCATCACGCCACTTGTTTACATAGAAACTTTCATATCGCAATCGTCCTTTTAAAGATCGGTCTTGTTGGTGTGGAAACACCTATAGTAGGGATCTAGAGAGACTCCCTTGTGAGTTCGGCAAGGAGAATCATTGGGTTTTTAGGTAGTTAGTGAAGTAAATGGAACACGAGGGATTATACAGGTTTAGGCCACCCGGAGGTGTAACACTCTACTTCTGTTATGTTCTTGGTTCTTGAAAATCTACTTCCTCTCTAGAAGGATTTATAAGACTTAGCCTGTAAATCCTCTTTTTGGGCTCTCTCCCCTTTCTGTGACCTTAGCTCTCTCCTTATAAACTTTGGGGGAATACCACAGCGGCCGTTAGTCCGGGTTTTGGAAATTAGCTATGCTATGTCTTGTCTTGTGCTGGCCAGTGGGTCCAGCTGCTTCTTCCTCATAGGACCCTCTTCAAGTTGGCGAGGAGCGGAGCAATGGTGGATGACCATGCGTTTGGTGTGGCCATCCTAGGCTTGCAAAGGAAGGCTGAACTTGTCTTACTGATCGTGGGGCCAGGCGTTTGTCTCTCGCCGAAGGAATAGGTGCCGGGAGAGACGGAGTAAGCAGCGTGGCTATCTACGTCGTCTGTCATCCTACGCCTCTTGTCAGAAAAAGAATAATGATAGCCTAGGGCATAGCATACAGAACCGTCTTGTCTCCCATGCCTCATGTCAGGTATATATATATCCCATCGCTCTTAAGTGCCGAAACGTGGGGAGATCGAAACGAGGAGACGGACTCTATCGTATCGTCATTAATTCCCCTGTCTCTATGCGCTCCTCAAACCATCTGGGAGGAGCCAAGCTCGGGGGCAGAGTGAGGGGGTGCCCGAGCCTGTTAGAGCTCGGGGCCGATGAGGCGCCCTGAGCTTGCTCCTTGGGAACGCGAGCTCGGATCCACACTAGGAAAGCCCCCTTCACAACCTTGATCAAGACGGCCCCAGCCACATGCTGACGTGGCTTTTGGCCACCCTGTACCGCCGGGTCTTCTGCTGCCTGAGGAGCTATGTGGTGCTAACAAACCGCACTGAGACGATTTGGAGAAGCAACCTGTGTAGGAAATGGAGACCTGTCTGTAGAAATCATTTTCTTATAGTAATGCTTAATTTGACACATGCAACAAGTTGTACGTACGTATGTGCGTGGCCAAACCATGCATGCGTACGTTCTAGACTTCCTGGTTAAAGTTCGTTCCTATGACACTGCATACTAGTTACGAACTGGTTTTTTCATAGAAGTGTATGTCCCCTCGTTTGCTTGTAAGTCTCAAATTCCAATAAAATAAATTATAAAAATCTGAAAAAATTTCATAATATTGATACATTAGTCATCAGTCATCCTGCAAAAAGTTACTTCAAATTTGATCCATAGAACAAGGAAAAAACACAAATTACACCCTGAGAAAAAGGAACACAAATTACACCCTGAGCAGTACAAGTACTGTACATAGTTTGATTTATTATTTTTGTTATAACTTGTCTAAATCAAATTTAAAATCGTATATTGATGGAGTGATATATCACGCAATTATCTATGTTATCAATTGTTTTCAAAATTTTTCATAACCATTTATATAACTTACAAAGAATGAGTGTATATCTCCTTAAAGGACAAACTGACTTTCCCATACTAGTTGTACTATTCTAATGAAATAAGTTCATTTGACCTCTCAACTATTGTGCTTATCTATAACACAGCCTCCAATTCTAATACCGTATATTAAACACCTTTTAACTCTCAAAACTATTTAATTTACTCTACTTGGTCAAAGCCAGGCTGGTATTCGTCCACGTGACGCTTATGTGGCAACTAAAAAAGCTTTTAAAATAAGTGGATCCCGCTTGTCAGCTCTATCATCTCTCCTTAATCCTGTCCACGCGCCAGCTGGCGGCTGGCCTCCACATCTTGCCGCACCTTCCTTCTTCCTCCTGATGAGCCTGAGGTCGAGCTCGAGGCAGATGCGAAGGCGAAGCCTGAGGTCGAGACGGCGAAGGAGGATCTCGAGCTCGTTGCCGATGCGGACACGGCGGAGGAGCTCGAGATCGAGGGGGATGCGGAGGAAGCGCTCACGGAGGGTTCCAGCTGGAGGCGGATTCGAGCTCAAGGTGGAGGCGGCAAGCAGCGGGAGAGATGGAGCTCGTTGGAGCTGCACGCGCGAGAAGCTCAAGCTCCGCAGCGCGGCGTCGGCCTCCGCCTCAGCTAACCGCTTTATCGTCTCGGGCGTCCACCATCGTCTGCTTCCCCGTGGATCTGGAGGAGTTGGTGGCGGTGAAGGCGGAGGCAGATGACGTGCTAGTGGACGAGCTGGGATTGGGGCAGGGGAGGCTGGCCGGAGCGATGACCAATGGAGCTCGCCAGCAACATGGCCTCCTGCACCACCGCCTCGAGGCTGGGTTCTGCCATCACCGCCACATCCTCCTCCCCGATCTGTCCTCCTCTACCGCCATCCACGTTGAGCCCCATCGAGCTCGTCCCCGTAGAGTCACTGCCACCATACACAACAGAGCAGGGAGATGAAAGGTGGAGGGAGAAGATGGAGGCGGTGATTGACAGGTCCCCTCTATTTTAAAATATTTTTATTGACTAGACTGCCACATAGGCTGCCAGGTAGAAGAAAACTACCTTTATATGGTTTGGCCTAAGGGGTGTATGGAATTGAAAGTTAGAGGATGATAAATACCGGTTTTGAAGTTTAGGGGTATGTTTTATACAGCATGAAGAGTTAAGGGGTTTAAATGGACTCATCCCTATTCTAAATAGTCATTATTGGTGAAGATAAATCTCTCAGTCTCTTTCTCGGCACGAAATTATCTCAGTTTCGAAGAGTAACTAATTAAACTCCTACAAATAAAAAAGTTGTAACTAAACTAATTAAAATCAGAGACAAATACATTATGGGCTAGGGGTGTAAACCATTTCCATTATTAAAGAAACACTACTAAAAGATTTTTCAGGCAGCTAAAACTGATTTTCACAGGCGAGAAAGCTAGCCGCCTGCAACTAAAGGCATGCAGAAATGGGTCATTTTTACAGACGAGTAAACAACCGTTTGTGAAAATCAATTTTGACATGTGGTTGTCTTCAGACAATCTTATGATAATCGCTTGTAAAAATGAAATCCATATTTTGATTTCGGTAGGCAGCTATATACGATTGCACATTGCAAGAAACCAATCATCCAATCTTTTATGCAAAATACGCACGCGTATGGTATATAGGATTTGAACCGAGACCATCCTCTCCATGTGTTATCCCCTTAGCATTTCACCTTCAAGCACTTCTTGTCTAAATTCAACATGTTATTCGTTTGACTTCACATCTTCAAAACTTTAAATGGTTATTTAACACTCTAAATGATTTTAAATGAAAAGATCATCAACTACAAAGGTATAGATCTTGACAAAATCTACAACTTTGATATAGAGCTTGTATACATCGAAAGTCATGTGAAACATAAATCCGAGATTTTGTAACTAAGATTTTGTAACGAATATTTGGATCCCTAAATAGACCCCTAAACAATCTCAAATGAAAAAGTTAGGTGTATATGTGCTTTTTCTAAAAATTGATTTTTAGAGACGAACGACTTAAGTATCCACCTGTACTAATCAATTTCTATAGGCGGATGGCTTAAGCACCCACCGGTAAAAATCAATTTCTACAGGTGGATGCTTAAGTCGACCGCATGCAGGAATAAGATCATTTTCATAGACGGTTGACTTAAGTGACCGCCTTTGAAAATCTATTTTTACATATCACTACTACAAAATCCTTCATCAGTAACCAGTCATCTATATCAACTTAGCTAGAACTGTTTGTAGTGCCTAATATGTAATGGTTGAATATTTGAACCGTTATAGATAGAGGTAGAAGCAAACACCCATCGGTGATGACTACTTATCTATGATGGCTCTTATTATAGAGTAGTTACAGATGTGATTCCGGTCATCTATAAAAGCTCTTAATATAGAGCCATTATAGATGTTAGGTCATCTATAATGGTCCTTAATGTATGACCTGTCAGGGACGACCTGATAACATCTATAATGGCTCTACAGTTAAGAACCATTACTGATATCCTCACCCTTCTGTCTGTCTCTTTAAATCTCTCAATATCTGGATCGATCCCTCATCTCCACATCCCTTCCCATCACGCTGCCCACCTCAGCTTGCTACCCCCCCCCCTCCCCCCTCTAGATCTGATGAGGTGGCCACACCAAGCCACACCGCACTTGCGCTGTTGGCAGCTCGATGACAAGCAGCAACGGTAGGCGGTGCACCTCCTTGGCTGCCACCATACCTTTCGCCACGGCCACAGAGACGACGACTACGAGGAGTATCGTCACCGAGAAGAGGACACCGACCACAGGCGTACTCCCTACACACGCTCCGCATGGCATCTCCTAGCCCTCCTCCACCATCCTGTCTTGCCTCACCTCACTTCTTCCTAGATCTGGCCGTGCTGAGCTTGGGTTCGCCGAATCTGGCTGCTCCGAGCTCAAGCCAGCTTGAAGAGTGGGAGGGCCGGTAGGAAAAGCAGCACGGCAGTGGTGGCATCGAGCGGCTACAACGGTGACGACCACTCTAAGCTCAAGTCGGCACTCCAACAGTGACGTGACGAGCGGTTTTGAGCAGGCTCTCTAACGGTGGAGTAAAGAGCCATTTTGTTTCTTTTTTTGCTTTTTTTCTATGATTTTTCGTATCACTAACGGCTTGTCATTTTGTGCCGTTACAGATATAAGACATCTGTAACAGGTCGGGAGCCGTTACAGATGAGACTTTACATCAATGACAAAAGTCTGTTACGGTTGTCTCATCCGATACTGATGATAGTTTTAAACCGTTACAGGTAAGGGGATCTGTGTACTAGTGGGTGGTTCGTGACCAGGGATCCCGATGTATTTTTAGAGGTGGCTTAGTTTTTAGAACGTCTGTAAAATAAAAGGAAATATCACCAAAAATGGTTTTTTATAGTGACGTTATACACGAGACTGTTCCACTTCGGCACGTACAACGTTCAGCATGGGCTTCTGTACTATAAATATAGCAGGCAAGAGAAGCTACGTAGTGCCATACATCCATCATGGTAAGAACTAGGGGAAAGGCTTCTCTCAGTTAGCTCGCCAGCAAATTTTCGGTTCGTTCACCTTCGTCAAAAACTTCCATGCATGCATGTAGTACTGAGAATGATAGGCATCAGGAAGGATTGTACCGATGCACGAGGACACTGGACGAGATTCATACGGTGACAATACCACAGAAATGGGCTTTAGTGTTGGTTCCAAACGAGCAATAATGTCGATTTTAGAACCAGCATATCTTTAGAAACACTAATGAGATATACCAATCAGTGCCACACGTGCTACCTGGCACTGATGTTATTTAACAAGTTAATAAAAAAAGAGCAAGCCGGCTTGAATCAAGCCGAGTTTCAAGCGGATCAATATAGATCAGTACGGAATCACAAAATCAATTTCACAACTTACAGATCATAGATCAATACCAAATCAAGTTCACAAGTTCATAGATCAACACATCTTATTACAGATCAATACATAATCAAAAAAATCACAAAGAACGAATCACCAGACATGCATTTGCTCCTAACGCTGCTCGCCGGAGGAAGCCGACTGTTGCTCACCAGAGTTCGCCGACACGCTACTCGCCATCGGCCGAGGCCACTGCTTACCCACCGCTGTGGCCGCTGCTCGCCGAAGAAAGCCAATGTGCTGCTTACCAAAGGTCGCCGACGCGCTATTCACCTGCCGCCACGGCCACTGCTCACTGAGGGCCGACGCCGAAGGCCGGAGGGGTACCCAAACGGGAAAGTTGAGGAAAAACTCGCAAGGCAGAGATAAGGGGGAGAGAAAGGAAAAGCTGTGGCCTTATCTATTGGTTGGTCGGCTCTGCTTGTTTGGTCGATCAATCGGCTCCTCGTAGGCTCAATTCCATCGGTGCTAGTTTATTCTACAAAAAGCACAGGTTGGGTGGATGGGTGGAAAACCCCTATCAATATCAGGTTTTTCTTAAACCGATACTAATAAAGCGATATGATTGTATAGTCCTGTACTAGTGTAACGACTAACTTTATAGGTGCAGTGGCGAAAGAAGACTGCAGACATTTGTTCGTGAGATGCTCCTACACCACTTATATTCAGTGTCTGTTACTGGCCTCGGTAACTTCCCTGGTCGTGCCATCGGACCAATCCGAACTGGTTGAGGAATGATCGCAGCTAGCTTGGTTGATGATTCAGAAGCACAAGGTGCTGTCGTTCTTTTTGCTTGCTTTTCCTAATTGTGCATCTGAAAGACTGGTGCACTTGTTTGGCGCCATTAAAGAGGAGATTTGCAACTTGGAAATGAGACGGGTTTCATCAATATGACATGAATTAAAAAGATCATGGGCTTTTTTACAAATCAGAAGAGAGACATGAGAACCATGTGGTCGCCCTGCCAGCTGGCCTACTGAAGTGGGAGAAATAATTCATATAACCAAGTTCTTGTACCCATAGCACAATTTACTCAAACTAAAGCTAGAGACGTTGTCTATCATGTAATGTGATATATTACCCTCTAGTTCAAGAGGTTGTTGATGGTAATTAATTACAGAACACACTGATAATTTACTCAAACTAAAGCTAGAGACGTTGATGGTAATTATTTTTTGTTCCAGTTTTCACACCCACAAATTAATTACAGAACAATTTGGACTAGTAGTATCATTCTATATACAAGTCCATGTCCTCATACGCACTGCACTTCTTGGACATAAATCCCCTTTCGCTGCCGTGTTTTGCTCGTTCATTCTTCACTAGTAAATTCAAGTGGAGAGCTACCTGCCTAGCTCCATGTGCACTATACTCTCCTTCAATTTTCCTTTCCACGCGTTTCTCCTGCACACACTGATGTTCTTTTCGAGAAAATCCTCCTACCTTCTTGCAAACTGCTTTGGTAAATAAGTTGACAAGCAACAAGAAGGTCGGGGAATAGGCGTTATCAGGGAGAAAAGACTTGGGTGGAAGCAACGTCTTGCCTCATCGAGGGAACCGCGAAGGCAGATTTTTGTGAGTACATATGCCACAACAGAAGTATGGGCTGTGTTCGCCCTGCTGTGGAATCTGTGACAAGTTGCAATGAGAACGAAAAAAGTTTAGGCCTGATAAGCCACTTGGTTCTACGCATAGATTAGAATATAATGAATATAATTGTTTTTTTCCTTTTTTAACCGTAAGAATGTAGATAAATTTCTACCTTATGACTATTGTATTACTGGTTAAATCAAGAGTTGTTGCAACGTCCAACGGGGCACTTTTGAAGATAACAAATAGAATAAAAGACAGAATATAGCGATGGTATTTCTAGCCATGCATATACACTAGAGACACAGCTAGCGAACTACTAGTACATTAACTTTTATTAAATGGAAGATGCACAAGCAAATCCCACGAATGTGTACACTCAGAGACTGACAGAGGTCAACCGCAAATAAATACACGGAAAGAGACGGTGGCCAACGACAAATTCGTTGTACATTATGCATGGACCTGTTTGGAACATTTAATCCCATGCATGCCAGTTTCCTTCGTAAGTTTTGAATCTAGGAACTCGTGAAATTCTTTTACGGGCAAGATCGGGAGTGGCAAAAACCTTTCACAGCAACTTAGACAATGACCTATGCTTACCCAAAAGTCAAGTTGCCTAAAAACAAATACTACTAGATCATAATTTTTACAAATCCCATGTTTTGCCCCATAAATTTAGCAAGAATTACAAACCACCTGTGCCGCCCCATACTTTTAGCATTGACGTCTCGGCTGCTGTTTTCGCTACTTACAACATTGTCTCCCCTGTCGATATGGTTTTTATACCCTTGGTCCCAGTAGTCCAAGTGAACGTGCATAGGTCTAGATACCGGAATGCTCTATGCTCGCCCTTGAGCTAACACTCATATGTGGATGGATAGAGCAAGAGCTCGATGGTAGTAGGGCCATCAATTGGAAACTTAGTTGCTCTGGTTGTGGTTGTAATAGTAGCTCAGCAAAAGGGTCAACTTGTATGTGTTGTGGCAGAATGTTCGGTTCAAGTGGGGGCGGTAGGATTGGAGGTGGTGATAATGGGATGGCTGGTTGTGGTATAGCTGCTGTTGGTGGAATAATGGGCATGTCAGGATCCTCTACTGCCTCCATCTTTAGATCTGGTTCATCCTCAATTGGTTATTCTTTTTCTTCCTCTTCCTTCTCTTGCTCTACCTCATCCTCATCTATTTGTTATAGGTGCAGGATTAAGGGGACTACTAGGGACCAAGCTTCTTTGGGGTAATTAAGCCCTATCATACTCACTTGATTTTGTAGCATTCTTTTCAAAACTGTACAACTTCTTGGGACCTAGTAATTGTGTCCTTTTGGAAATGATACATCATCACATCCGCAATCACCACCATGTTAGAGGTGACCCTATAGATTGATGGACTAGCAGTAAGTTGGGCTGACCCGAGTAGTCAGTGTCTAAGCTTGCTCTACATCTCTAGTGGAACTGTTCAGAATTTCCCAAGTTAGCGCTGATAAATCTCTATAGCCTGTTGTGCGCAGGTAGGCACCAAAATGTGCTCTTAAAGTGTGGATAGCTTCCTTGGCAGCCTCCTATAAATGCAGACCTTCATCTTGGTAGTATCAAATAGTTGAGTGCTCTCTATGGAAGTTTGTATCTAGGGGGATTTCAGTAAGTATCACTCCTATTAGCTGGCTAGACCACTCAGCTCTTGCATCATTTGCCAAAGTAGTAGGACGTCTGACCACGAACTCTCGATGATGGGATTCTTATTCAAACGATCCTACAACATGGATCTAATCAGTATAGTGGTCAAGTTAAATTGAAAACAACTTCCTACTACAATGAGAAGCGCACTTGATAGTACTTACTACTATGCACTACCATATAGCAGGAACTAAAATATCTCCTAAACTGCACCAAAAGTAAAATCTAAGGCCCACTTAAGGCTCTTAACAGTCTCTAACTGTTTGTGTATTAAATGATGTTTTGGAGGACCAATACTATGCTTCTTGGTGTACTAAAAATCAAGGAATGATGGTTATGATTATGATGTGTATTATGGAAGATGGGATGAGTAGATATATGCAGGGTAGCAGTACTCCAGTAGTTATGTTAGTGAACCTGGGTTGCTAGGATGTAGTACTGTTAGTTGCTTGTATGATGTATTAATGGTAGACCATGTTAAAGACTAGAGCTGCATACCATGGTATTGTATTATTAGTAGAACCCTAGAACTATTTTCTACTGCTATCTTCGATGTGGATTATTATTCGCTGAACCACGACTGACGAATACAAATTCAAGGACTAGTGACTTCATTTTTAGTAATGACGACACGGGTCGTCACACTACCCTAACTGGCTTGGAGCACTACAAAGATTAGACATGGACCAAAAGAGGTTGAAACAAACAACCACATTAACTATGTTTTGGTGACTTCAGGGTTAAAACTAACAGGGTTGGAAGGCCTCAATTATTCAGATCTGACTACTTTAGCCTATAGATCGATAAACTATCCAGCCTCCATGTTAGAGTTTGTTTCTATCTCTAATTGTATTCGGTCATGTCTCCTTTCTATTCTCTCGATTCTGTTTCTATAAGTCGATTAGAGATAAGGAAGGTCCCTAGCCTATATGTACTCGCGCTCTATCTATCAATGGATTCATCGCGTTGAGTTAATCTATTATACATGCTATCAGATTAACCTCGCTTCCGCCCTATCTCGCCGGCGCCTCTCTCTCTCTCTCTTACGCCACCTTACCCGGCGCTTCTCTCCCGCGCCACCCAACACCATGTTGGCATCCTACAACCCCGCCTCCTCTAGCATGGCGCTCGACGAGACTGCCAAGGCTGTTGCTGCTGCTGCTGCGGTCCGCGACTTGTTCATGCCCTCCGAACATCTCGACGTCGATCTATCTACCACAATGGTCGTCGCCAACGCTGCAGCGACCCAGGCGTCCAAGGCTGCACATGATGTGCTCTACAACTTCATTGCTACACTCCTCCCGCTGACCTCCTCTGAGCTTGCCGACCCTTCCTCTGTGCCGGCCAACTCGGCCACGTCCACGGTGGCGCCAGCCTCATCTACAACACCCCCTATGCCGCCGTCGTCTACTGCGGCGCCCGCGGCTCCCATGCCACCCGGTGTGGCATCTACACCGACCGGTGCGGCGCCTCTGGAGACTCTCTTCGCCACTGCTCGCCTCTACGGCGGGCCTGCTGCCTCTGGCTAGTACTCCGTCGGGCCCTCGACCGGCGGCATCTACCCTAGTGTTCCCAACCCGCTAGCCTACCAAGCACCGCCCACACTCTCAGTCGCCACCCAGGTGCTCGATGGTATGCCTCCTGCTTTTCCCATCACTGACCTCGACGACAACGCCATGGCTTCCCTCCACGCTCAAGCTGTCAGCGTCCTCAACGTCAAGGCCCTCGTTCCGGTCACTCTTGACCTCACCGCGGGCAACTACACACGGTGGCGCGGCCTCATCGTCATCACCCTCGGCAAGTACGCCCTCACCGACCACGTATTCTCCGACAACTACCATCCCGATCGCACGGATTGGGTGCACATGGACTGCGTTGTCCTGACGTGGCTGTACGGCACCATCTCCGCGGATCTCCTCGTCAATGTCATGATGCCGAACACCACCGCCCACCTTGTGTGATGCGGCCTTGAACATTAGTTCCTCGGCAATCGGGAGCACCGCGCCATCAATCTCTCAACAGAGTTCCACGGCTTCTCCTAGGGCGACCTCTCCGTCACGGACTACTGCCGGCATCTCAAGATGATGGCCGACCGCCTCGCCAACCTCGGCGAGCCCGTCACCGATCGCACCCTCGTCCTCACGACCCTCAAAGGTTTGAGCAAAAAATATGATCATCTCTAAACTATTATTCCTATGCAATGCCCGTTTCCTTCCTTCGCCGACGTCCGGTCGCAGCTATTCCTGGAGGAACTCACCAAAGGGCACCGCTCCATTGCCTCTTCCTCGCCCACCGTCCTCCTGGCTGGTGCAACCACTGGGAATAATGCTAGCTCCAACCCGGCCCATGCCACTAGATATGGCATTGGTAATCAGGGCGGCGGCGGCGGCAGCGCGAACAACAACAAAAACCGCTGCCGCCGCGGCAACAGCGGCAATGGTGGCACTGGCGCCAACTCTAGCATGGCTCAATGGAGTGGCAACCAGGCCGGTGGCCGTGCACCGGTTTCCTAAGACGGCCCAACTACTTCGTGGCCTTCCCCACTTAACCCGTGGGCTGGCACAATACATATGTGGCCGGGTCAGATAGGCCGTGCTCCAGGTCTCCTCGGTCCCCGGCCCACCGGTGGCCCAGGCGGCTTCATCGGCGCTGCGCTCGCAGGCCCACCTACGGCTGGTAGCCTTGGCGTTCTTCCGTAGCACTCGTACGGTGGCCCAACTGGCTTCCCAAGCCCACAGGCCTCCTTCCAGTTGCCGGCCCAGTACCAGACGCAACCGCCAACGCCTACCGGCTGGTTCCATGGTGCGCCTTCGGAATGGGATCAACAGTCCCTCACCAGTGCCTACTCCACCGCTACTCTACCTCAGCTGTTGACAAACGAATGGTATATGGACACAGGTGGCACTGCCCACATGACCTCTAACACCGGTACTGTCTCCTACCTCTATAAACCTACTCCTTCCACTCCCGCCCATATTATTGTTGGTGATGGTTCTCTCCTCCCTATCTCCTCCGTTGGCCAAGTCGCCCTTGACCACCCCTGTCGGAGGATGAAACCTCGACTGCGGGAAGTCAGGAGACCCCCCTTTGAGATTCGGCCAGGGGAGTAGTTCTCAGGCGAAGTCGGCGTCAGTGTGTATCAGCGGAACGATGGATCGGCCATGGGAACCGGGGGCCCGAGCTGGGAGATAGCGGGGTTCGGACCGTCCGTTTCGGGACAGGACCGTCCGAACCGAGACAATCGCGCGGGAGAGAGACAGGAGGCATTAGACAGGTTCGGGCCGCACAGAGGCGTAATACCCTACTCCTGTGTGCTTGGCTATGTGGGAGCAAATGAATGTGGGTTGCTATGTTACAAGATCAGTTTGGCCCGCGGCCGGAACTGAGGGAGACGAACTGCAGCCAGAGTGTGAGCTACAGAGTCGGTCCTAGCCAGAGAGCCCTGGGTGGTTGCTAATCCTAGAGCTTCCTCCCCTTTTTTCGTTGGCATGGTTCTCCTTTTATCGAGCAAGGGGATTCCACAGTGACAAGGGTACCTGCTGAGAGAGAGAGCTTTCTCTCGGTATGGTCTGTCCCGTCGCACGCGTGCGCTGCTGTCGCCACGCCGGAGTAGGTACTGCTAGCCCGCCTGCTGTTGCCATGCCAGAGCTGCTGCCGCACGTCTGGTCGGCTGCGGAGGACGGCTGGAGCGTGGAGACGTGACGGCGCACGCCTCTAAGTCAAAAGGCTCTGACTGCACAGCGATTGCACAGTGAAAGAAGCCTCCGTAGTCAAAAAGGCTCTGACTGTGGACAGGGAGCAGGCGCCACGGGAGCGAAGGCGTGTCACGCTCCGTCGCCTCGGGTTGGAGAGTTGGTCCGTCCGAGTCAACCTCGTGCCCGGGGCGGCGCCGAGCTCCCTGGGCACGGAAGACGTGGGTCCCGGGCCCGGGGAGCGGTGCTCGGGACCAGGAACGTCCCTGTAACGTGCCCCGGGGACGAAGCTGTGAGACCCAGGACCCGGAGGTCCGGGCACGGGATGGTTCCCGGGACTCGGGGCCCGGGGAGGTGGCTCCCAGGACCGGGTGCCGGGTTCCGGGCACGGGATGGTCCCCGGGACTCAGGGCCCGGGGAGGTGGCTCCCGGGATCGGCCCGAGCCCAGGGACTTAGCCGCCGTAGCCGGCCTTTTCTTGCACAAAATGTGGGCCCGGAGTAGCCGCGTGGCCGAAGACCCTCGCGTCCCCGGGGACTGGGGGACCCCAGTCCCATTTTGCCGACAGTGGCCCCTGGCCCTGTTGCTCGGCTGGGATTAGCCCCGGGCAGGAACAGGGCCACGTCTTAAAGAAAAGAGGGGACGCGGGGTGCACCTGGTTCGCCGTGGACTGGTGTAGCTTGACGACTTGTTGATTTAGACGGGATATGTGCCCGGGAACCGGGCTGAAGACATGGAATGAAGTGTTGAGGAAGCCTGGTCTGAGATGGAGGCGCGGGAAGAGGAAACAGTCTCCCGAGAGGAAAGCATCTGGGCCCAAGAGGCCGGGCTCGCGTCTCGGGGGTGTGAGTTCCCCGCGCGCGAAGAAGTCGCGGTGGTTCGCGAGGAGGCGCGGGAGACCGTGGCTGAGTCCGCTGCCCCGGAGGCAGGGTTCCTCGATCGTGGCGAGCACCTTGTAGGGCCGATGCCTGACGAAGAGGTCGAGGAAGACGCCGGTCCCCTTCTGACGCCGCCCGGGGTCCGGTCCGAAGAAGGCCAGCGACCTCTCCCCGTGCGACGGCGTCTCCGGGCGCGAACATCTGGTAGAGCCGATGGCCGACGAAGAGGTCGAGGAAGACACCGATTTCCTTTTGACGCCATCCGCGGCCGTCTTCGGGGCCCGGTTAGTGATATGCCCTAGAGGCAACATGGAGATGTTATATATATCACATGCTATGTTTATAATGTATTGATTTGTTCCTTGAAATAGACATTATCATTGTTGATCAATAAGTATGTGACTTATTCATGAGACTCTTAATGTCAAATATTGCTATTTCTAAATGATCCCTGATCATATATCATATGAGGACCAATATGATTGTAATATCAGCATATGTATTGATTGATGATCATGTCTCATGGATCATGGTATGGAGATACCAAATCGATAATATGAACATATGTTAGTGAACATATGTTGGATAGACCCGCCATGAGATACTGCAGAGATTTCATGTGTCATCAGTTAGTCTCAAGTAGTGTTTATGTAGAGTCCTTACACTTGAGATCATCATGGTTCCCAACATACGTAGTAGCTTATTTTGGGACTACTAAACACTACTCCGTAACTGGGTAGTCATAAAAGTGGTCTTCGGGTTTGCTATGAAACATGTAGTGGGATATGACTGATCAAGATAGAATTTGCCCCTCCTTATGGGAGAGATATCTCTGGGCCCCTCGAAGTAATGGATTATGGAAGTGCATGGCCATGCTACGGTGATTGAGGTGTCAATCACAAGTTTGTAATCCATCACAGGATCGAGAGAGTGATTGAGCTATTAAGAGGATGACACAAGTCTCGCCTTGAGTTCAATCGATATCGTGAGGCAAAGGGATTTGTACATAAGGACATTACAGATTCAGCCGATATGATCTTTACGTATATCTTGGGGCTAATATGCCTTGCTAGAGGCCGCTATTAACAGGGTGACCAGAAAGGCGTTTCTGGGTCGTGACAAAATATACATGAACCTACAGGGTCACACACTTAATGGGTTGGAACACTTATTCGAATGTGATTCGAATATGGGTTCGATTCGGATAGAGATCCGAGTAGACTCTTACTGGGCCTCAGTCCACGAGGCCCGAGTAAGGTGGTCTATATATAGGGAGGCGAGGGGCTGAGGAGTTTCACGTGTGTTTTCTGTTAGCCTCGAGCAAAACCCTAGCCGCCACCTTCCGAGCCAAACCCTAGCCGCTCACGAGTGCTAGTACACTCGCGATCGGTGTTTCAGCCCCGGACGTGTGGATACCCGTAGAGGCGCTGCTCGTTGCGGCGTGATCGCCGGAGATCGACTACTTCCACTACTACCTCGACGCGCGCGTGGTTGGACCGGCTTCTCCAACTCTTCCTCCGCTGCACTGCGCGTCTAGTGGTAACGATCCATGATCCCTTCTTTCGCATGATGTCCTGGTGTGCGCGGTAGAAATTTTTATTTTGCTATCGTAGCCTACGCGTACTACTTCACGGGGGGCCCTCCCATCCCCGAGCGCTCCCTTCGATGTCGCGCGGGTCCGGTCAGAAGTACACCGTGACGCCCGTGCGATCCGGGCCTCGCTCGTGCTTGCGCTCCAGTTTTTGCCTATCTTGTACAAAGAGAGATATTTGCATAGATATATGATCATGTTTATATTTTCGTACCTTTGCTTATGGTGTTGTTCCGGGAATTGTTCATGTCTGCTGTCGTGACGCTGTTGATTTCCCGGGAAGCGTCGAGTGCAGGCACCTCCGATTCGGGCGCCGGCAGCCGCGGATGCCGCAGCGCGTCGGTAGCCGCCTACCTCGGGAGCCGGTCTCCGAGAGCGCGAAAGTGCCCCAGGAACTCGGTCCCCGAGGACGTGAAGGGCCCGGGGACGAGTCGCGCGGAACGGTTGAGTCGTTGCCCGTGCCCGGGAGCTTGGTCCCCCGGGTCCGGAGTAACCCGAGCGCGGGTCTTGGCGAATCGATTAGGTTCGCAGGTTGACTCCTTCGTCTTCCGATCCGGGGGCCCTCCGTGCCCCCGGAGCCATTGTCCCAGGGAGCACAGCGAGGCTGTGAGAACAGACTTTTGACTTGCCGGGAATTGGTTTAATCTGCACATGACGAACTGTGAGAGCGTCCGGTTCGTTCCTTCGTCCATCCCATGCTACGAGTCGTGGCGTCTATCACCTCCCGAAGGCGTCCTCGTGGTCGCGCATAACCCAGCCGCCGTACCGGGTTGGAGAGTTGGTCCGTCCGAGTCAACCTCGTGCCCAGGGCGGCGCCGAGCTCCTTGGGCACGGAAGACGTGGGTCCCGGGCCTGGGGAGCGGCACCCGGGACCAGAAATGTCCCTGTAACGTGCCCCGGGGACGCAACCCGGGGCCGAAGCTGTGAGACCCAGGACCCGGAGGTCCGGGCACGGGATGGTTCCCGGGACTCGAGGCCCGGGAAGGTGGCTCCCGGGACCGGGTGCCGGGTTCCGGGCACGAGATGGTCCCCGGGACTCGAGGCCCGGGGAGGTGGCTCCCGGGATCGGCCCGAGCCCAGGGACTTAGCCGCCGTAGCCGGCCTTTTCTTGCACAGAATGTGGGCCCGGAGTAGCCGCGTGGCCGAAGACCCTCGCGTCCCCGGGGACTGGGGGACCCCCGGTCCCATTTCGCCGACAACCCCGGTTATTCCTTTTTCCTTAATGGTGTGCTTGTTTCTTCCCAAATTATTAAAAATCTTATTTTTGTCCACCGTTTTTGCATTGAAAATTGGGTTTCCATCGAGTTTGACCCCTTTGGCCTCTCTGTAAAGGATCTTCTTACCAAGAGCATGATCGTCAGGTGCAATTGCACCGGGGAACTCTACCCCTTCTTCTTGGCGTCCCGGACACCATCCCGCGTTGCTGCACTCCACACCGCTGCTCTACCTGACGTCCTCTGGCATCGCCGCCTCGGTCACCTCAGTCATGAAGCTCTTCTGCGGTTGTCTCGCTCCTTGGTCGTTCCGTCACCCAGAGGAGGCTCCACCACTGTCCATGCTTGTCAGCTTGATCACCACACTCGTTTACCCTTCACCTCTTCGTTTACTAGGGCAACAACTATTTTTGAGTTAATTCACTGTATTTATGGACATCTCCTATTCCTAGCGTGTCTGGCTATAAGTACTATTTGGTTATCCTTGATGACTACTCTCACTATGTTTGGGTTTCTCCCCTACGCTCCAAGTCTGACACGTTTTCCACTTTGTCACATTTTTTTGCCTATGTTAAAACACAGTTCTCCACCTTCATCCGCCAGATTCAGTGCAACAATGGTCGCGAGTTCGACAACTCCGCCACCCGTACTTTCTTCCTCACCAACGGTGTCACCATGTGGATGTCCAGCCCCCACACTTCTCCCTAGGACGGCAAGGCTGAGCGCATGCTTCGTTCCCTCAACAACATCATGCGCTCTCTCCTATTCTAGGCTAGTCTCCCTGCTTCCTTTTGAGTTGAGGCCCTTCACACTGCTGCTCACCTCATCAACTGCCACCCCACCAAAACTCTTCACCACCACACACCCTTCTTTGCTCTACATGGCACCCACCCATCCTATGACCACCTCCGTGTCTTCGGATGCAAATGCTATCCCAACCTCTCTGCCACAGCAGCCAACAAACTCTCGCCCCGTTCCACCATGTGTGTCTTTGTTGGCTATCCCCTAGAGCATACAGGGTACCGGTGCTTCGACCCCGTTTTCAACAGGTCATAATTTCACGTCATGTGGTGTTTGATGAGTACTCATTTCCATTTGCTGATAAACCGATTCCTGATACTTGTGCTATTGATCTCAACTTCTTGGAAGATTTTTTAGCTCCATTGTAGGCGCCCATCGGCCCGGCCTGGCCTCCTCGCAACATGCTGACAGCGCCACCTGGCCTCCTGGATCCTCCTCAGACTAGCGTACCCTTTCGGATAGGCTCTGGGCCGGTCTGTTCCCCGACTCGTGGATCGTCACCATCGGCCCCCTCCTTACCTGCTGTAGCAGCTCCCCATGGGCCGTCCTCCCTAGGCTTGCCCTTCCATGGGCCGTCCTCGCCAGTCAGCTTGCCCTCGTGTGGGCCTCCCTCCACGGCCCAATCCTTCCCTGGCCCGACTTCGTCAGACAGGGCCTTATCCTCTCTTGGGCCGACTTCGTCAGACAGAGCAATCTTGCCGGCGCGGGCTGCCGCGACGGTCGCCCCGACGCTCTCTCTCGCAGCTATGCCTAGACAGCTGTGCAACGCCAAGGTACCAGGCGTCCCCACACCTCTGTCCAGTCTCGGTGAATTTCCCGTTACCAACGATGACTCCATGGTGACACGCAACAAGGCTGGCATTTGCAAATCCCTGTCGCATTTCACTTTACATGCAGGTACATTGTCTCCTGTTCCTCGCACATACAGTGCGGCCCTCGCCAATCAGAATTGGCGTGCCGCGATGGAGGATGAGTTCACCACTCTAATGACGAACCGCACCTAGGATCTCATTCCACGTCCCTCTGGTGTTAACATCGTTACTGGGAAGTGGATCTTCAAGCACAAGCTACAGTCTAATGGCAGCCTTGACAGATATAAGGTGCGCTAGGTTCTGTGCAGTTTTACACAACGTCCCGGCATCGACTATGACGAGACCTTCAGTCCGGTGGTCAAGCCAGCTACTGTCTGCACCGTCCTCAGCATAGCCGTCTCTCAGGACTGGCCCGCTCATCAGCTCGATGTAAAGAATGCTTTCCTCCACAGCACCCTCAATGAGATAGTCTACTGCATCTAGTTGCCTGGGTTTGTTGATTCCACTAAGCCGGATATGGTCTGCCGCCTTAATAAGTCCCTCTATGGACTTAAACAGGCACCTAGTGCTTGGTACAGTTGCTTCGCTAGCTTTCTCCTCTTGCTTGGATTTGCTGAGGCCCAGTCAGACACCTTCCTATTTATCTACCGACAAGGTTCGGATCTGATTTACTTGTGGCTCTATGTTGATGACATTGTCCTCATAGCATCCTCAGCTCCCCTCCTGTGGTGGACTATCACCTCCTTGTAGTCAGAGTTTTCTATGAAAGACCTCGGTGCTCTTCACCACTTTCTCGGTATCAGTGTCAGTTGCCAGCCCTCCGGTCTTCATCTCATCCAGCGCCAGTACTGCATTGACATACTTGAGCGTGCTGGCATGTCAGATTGCAAGTCATGCAGTACCGCCATTGACACTTGAAACAAGCTCTTCGTGTCTGATGGTGCTCCTGTAGTTGATTCGACTGACTTCCACAGTTTGGCCGGTGCCTTGCAGTACCTCACTTTTACCAGACCCAATATCTCTTATGTTGTCCAGCAGGTTTGCCCCATATGCATAATCCTCGTGAGCCGCACCTTAGCGCTCTCAAGCGGACTCTATGCTATGTCCGAGACACCTTAGACTACGGTCTTCACATTCAGTGCTCCACGAAATTAGATTTGGTTCCTGGGATGTTAGATTTGGTTCCTGCCCGGGAATGTGCTAAACTGCTAATGCTATAGCTTCTCTTCTTCCGCCTACAAGAAAGGCGAGAGGTGGTTTTGGTTTGGCGTTGGTGAGTTGATTTTGATGGTACAATGAGCAGGCCTAAAACACAAAATAAGAACAAGAGGCCCTGGGAAGAAGACTGCGAGAGACTATCCTCTACTGTTTTCAAGTATGTCTGCATCACCTTATTGCTTTGTCAAAAGCTGCGGAGATTTGAAAGGCTGGTGTTGAAAAGCCGCTGCTTTTGTTGCTGATATTTTTTTGTTCCGTTTGTCCGTTTGTTTCTACAGGTTTATTTATTCCTGCTAATAATGAGGGTGAGGAAAGCTGGCCTGTAGCAGAGAACAAACGAGATCGTTCGTGCCCTTGGTCCTGATCCAAGGATCTTCGTAATTCCTCAAGAGGCTCTGAGACGCCTGCTGGATTGACTTACTTGGGTGCTATGCCTGTTATGATAACAACGTATTTCAGTGCCTTAACATGAACACCTCCTTACGCTTGGACATTTTCTCTCTACAATCAGACTTCTTGATGAAAATGCACCCTGTGCTGGATCAGCTTCCTCGGTTATTTGCTCAGCTACACTCCAGCAAAATGGTTTCCATTGATTTAGCTCCTTTTATGAATACCTTGGAATTAGACAATGGTGTCCAACAGAACTGTCTTGAATTAATGTTTATTTTTAGAAATTATATTGTTTACTAGAGTTGCCGGGTATGACTTCTACTAGCTAGGAAATAGGAGTATGTGTTACCTTATTGTCGCGTGTGTCTGAACCCTAATATTGATTCTGCATTGGGGTTGGTCAAAAGCTTAGTATATATACTTATAATAATGATAATCATTATTGACAAAAGTTATTTCTCATTGGATTTGTGTTCTGTTTTAATATCATTATGATTTCTTTAAACCCGTAGCAACGCACGGGCATTAAGCTAGTATATATATAAAGTTTATATGTATAATTTTTTTATTGAAATAAAATTCTATGTATAAACTTTCTTTCTGAACTAGACTAATACGCTGCTCGATTCATTTCAAATTACATACAAATTCTATATGTAAGTTTTTTTTTACGAACAAAGTTTTTATATGTACAAAATATCTTTATAAAGCTTTATGTACAAACTTTTTCAACATATAAAGTCTATGTATAAACTTATTTTTGGCTGGGCCAACACACTACTTACTGGGCTCAATGCCTAGAAAGAAACACATGAGGGCACGTGGAGACACGATACAGGGAGCGGCCGCCCATACCCACCACAACAGGCCTCACACTCGCGCGGCTTCTCCGGGAGGGGCACCAGAAATAGAAAACCGATCCAAATCGAGAAGGACGCGGGCAAGTCGCCACCAAACGAAAGCAAGCAATTATCTGCACTCACTCAGGTTGTTACAGGTACGAGATAATAGGGAACGATCGACAAGATCCAATTCGACAACATATCCATTCCATCCCATCGATCGATCGATCGTCACTCCACTCTCTCCGGCCGGCGGCGATCGATCGGTTTGTGGTCGGGCGATCATGGCACGGTCGAGCGCGGACGACATGGAGCTGAAGCGGTCGTGCGAGGCCGGCATCATGAGCAAGGAGAAGGACCGGGAGACGGTGGTGATGTGCATGCGCGTCGCCAAGGGCCGCGGCGTCTGGGGCAAGGCCGGCAAGCTCGGCTCCCGCCACATGGCCAAGCCCCGCGTCCTCGCCGTCACAAGTATACCAGCTAGTATCTCTTCCTATCTCTCTCGACTCTCCCTCTCTGATCGATCGATCGATCAACAATCTTGCATGGCATTGGCAGCCAAGGCCAAAGGGCAGCGGACCAAGGCGTTCGTGCGCGTCCTCAAGTACTCCAATGGCGGAGTCCTCGAGGTACGTATACGCAATTAATTCCCTTTCTTTATTTTCAGTCCTCCCTGTCTGTCAAGATCTATCTATCTATCCATGGTACTAATTCAGTGCTGATCCAACGCATGGATGCATGCATCAGCCAGCCAAGGTCTACAAGATGAAGCACCTCTCCAAAGTGGAGGTCGTCCAGAACGATCCCAGCGGCTGCACATTTCTCCTGGTAACAGAAACTCACTCTTTTCCTAAATTGATTCGTCTTTCGAAATTAATCTGACAGAATTAACCATACATGATATCTGCATCAACCTGAACTATATATGTTTTCATGTCATATATGTTTGCATGTGTATGTAGGGGTTTGATAACCTCCGGAGCCAGAGTGTCTCGCCTCCCCAATGGACGATGCGCAACAAGGACGACAGGTAAACGACGCCTACGACACACATCAGTTCAACCTGCACTCTGTACGTAGCACTACAGAATTATCTTCAGTATCATTCTCCTCCATCTGTCAGTCTAAATTGTTACAGGAACCGCCTGCTGATGTGCATCCTCAACATGTGCAAGGAGTTCCTGGGTGGCATTCCCAAGGTTGTTGGCATGGACATTGTGGAGATGGCTATGTGGGCTAAGGTGTGATCGTCACTGTTTCATATGTCTTTTGCTCATACTAACAAGATTTAATTAACAATGCTCTACTAGAAGCAATCCTTCTTAGGCTCTGTTTGTCATTTACATGAATTACTTGTCATAGCTATTCTTACATGTAACTCCTTTTGGATGTTCTAACTGCGGATCGGTTGAGCTATGATCGATAAGCCGAAGCCATATGAACAAAGCAACCAAAAATAATTTATGGGTAAAACATTCTGTTTGTATTATTAATTGCTTAAAAGCCCAGACTGTAAAATAGACTACAACAAAACCCCCTAAAATTAACTCTAAAATCAAATTCCAAAATTCAAATTTTGGGTACAGGTAATAAGCCAGCAAACGAAGAGCTAATTGCCTAATTGATTTTCTTTCAATATTAGTCTAAGTTACATTTTGGTGTAATCTTTTTTTTGTAAAATTTGGTTATTCTCAGTACAAGTAATATCAAAAATTGTGGTATCTACCACAAAATCACTCTTAATCTAACTTATAAAACAAACCGTAATAATTGTAGGTTTGCTCGGTGGCAACAAAAGTATGATCAAGCACAATACAGAACGACCCCTACCCGAATTTGAAAGTACTAGTAGTCCCTTCAGTTATAAATATTCAATGTTTACGGAAGACCATCAAAATTAAGTTCAAATTCTCCAAAATTCCTCTGTCGAAGAACCTAAGCGGTGATCGGCCGGCAAAAAGCAGAAAAAGAAGTATTCATCCGGTTTGATATTTGCTGCTGTCCACCGAAAACAATACTTTGGCTCAGTTCAGAAAAGCGGTGAACAGAGAAGAGAAAGGGATACCGCCACACAGCAGCAATGCGCGGCGAGCGGTCGCGTGTGCGGGGAGCGCATGGGCGGCGGCGCCGAGGCTAGCTGCGGGGTGCAGGGCGCAGTTCTGTCTGCGGGAGCCTCCCCACGGCCTTTGCCTTCCGTCTCGCGGCGGGCCTACGGCGATCGGATCCGTTGAGGCACGGCCGCACGGAGCATGCTGCGTATGTGGCCGTTGCCTGGAGACTGTTCGACGAAATGCCCACTAGAGCAGAACAATGGATTGAGTGGTCTCTTAGATGAGATCTATGGACGGATTTTGACAAATGTGTGTCAAAGCTTGTTGGCGTTGTTGAAATGTTATTTTGACCTAAGATTTGTAGTGGTAAATTTACAGTTTTTCTTTTTTTTTTTTGGCGTGCCATTTTCAGCACTAAGGTTTTACTGGTAGAATTTTATGGCAGAGAAACAAATGTAGGGTTAACATTTAATGACAATGCCTGCTATCTAGGACAAATCATCAATAGTCTTAATGCTACAGTGGTTTATCCCTCTTACATGCTCTGAAAGTTTGATTGTGCTACCATATATGTTCGCCGAAGGATGTAGCATTTTTAACTAATAAGTTCCCATGTTAATTTACATACGTTAAGCAGCAGCTTTAAATTATATTGCAGGAGAACACCCCAGTAAAGGTTACTCAAGTGAGCACAAAAGATGGACCCATCGAATCAGTAGTAGGAGAGGCTGACTCGCAAGTTGCCGTTGAGAAAGACTTGGTCTCGCAGGCAGAGGAAGAGGATATTGAGGCTCTCCTTGGCACGTAAGTTACTGAATCGCTAGTGACAAGCTTTATTTGACATAAGTCCACTGCTCTCGGCATGCAGATCTCTGTCTTTTCAGGTAAGAAGATGGTAATGATGCTGGTAATTTTGCTCGTACAGGTATGTCATGGCCATTGGTGAAGCAGAAGCATTTTCAGAACGAATGAAGCGTGAACTCGTGGCACTTGAATCTGCAAATGTTTATGCACTTATGGAAACTGAATCTGTGGTAGAAGAGGTATGCAATAATCCAAGCGTTTCTGTGCTCTGTCAAGTAGTGTCATTTTGTGGACACCAATTGCAGAATTACTCTTCCTGCTTCTATATTCATTATCAATGCAATAACTCACTTTTTACATGATTGAATATTATATCCATAACATTTTGTGCATTCTTCTGTATCTTACATTATCATGGACATACTCAAAAGTGCTTGCTTATTGAACACTCTATTACTTCTCAACTTGCCCCTTGTTAGGAATCAGCTTAACTATCACATAGACATTGTAATGTTACCCCATACAATCATTCGTGATGCTTTTACATTGTCTCATTAGAAGAGATGCTAAAAGATAATTAGACCTGAATGTCTTGAAAAGCAAATTCCCATCAGGTAATGCAGCATTCTAGTTATGCTTCCATTGATGCTACTGTAGCATCATGGTCCTGCTTGCTAGATATTATATGTACTTTTTGTATGGATGGCAGATCCATATGCCGATGGCCTGTCTCAGCATTAATGTACTGGTGCAAAGTGTGCAAGAAAAATAATTGCTGAATCCTAACAGATGCTTCACCCTGTGAATAAGCTTCTTGACAGATCAGTATTTTATATGTTAAAACACTATAGGATGTATCTTCTTTATTAATCACTTCAGGTTATCTGATTATTTTTGGTACCTTCATGTGGATGCCTCAATTTTGATTTTTTTTAATCTTGACCTTTTATCTGGTTATACATGTTATTATTTTTGCCGTCAAACTGAAATCCAATGCCTAACAGCTGTAAATTTGAGATCTGCAGGTATTGGAGGGTTTAGAAATAGCTACTATATGTGTTGAAGATATGGATGAATGGCTTGGTATTTTCAATATAAAGCTTAGGCATATGAGAGAGGATATACAATCTGTACGTTTCCATTTACCTCCCAATTCATATAGCAAAACATTTTTTTCAAACAGTTCTTCTCAAAAGGCACATTTGAAGATTGTCTAAACAAATTAATCTAAAAGAGAGTTTAATCAAAATTCTTGGAATTTTTGCTCTCACAAAAATTCTTGGAATTTTTGTCGCAACCTATGCAATTTTAACTGTTAGGATGTGTAAGGTTTAAATATGCTTCTTTCTCACACTTATGTCTGGTCATTAAAGTTCTAATGTTATAATCAGCCATAAGATTGCTAAAAAACAATAATTGTCCTTTTTTTGAAACCAGCTAAGTAAAGTTTTGCAATGCAACTACGTTTTTTTTTAAAAAAATAAATTCTCCAAAACATGCTACTGCTGCTTCTGTCCTGCTGCTTCACACAAGCATGTAATGATCCAGAACAATAATGCAGATCAAATTCAGGATATATCAAAACCAACTTATGTTTCTTTGGTCACCTTAGTGTTGAGTTTAACTAATTGCTGTCTTTTGTTTTGCAGATAGAATGGCGTAATAATAGGTTAGAGCTACAATCTGTGAGTAATGTGGCATTGATTGATGAGCTTGACAAATTGCTTGAGCTCCTGCAAATACCACCTGAGGTCCATGACCTATTAACTTATTTATGTTCTCTATATCCCTAGATGATTCAACATTATGATTTTCATGTTATTAATTGCATTGTAGTATGAGGCATCCTTAACTGGAGGTTCATTCGATGAAGGCAATATGGTTAAGAACATTGAAGCTTGTGAGTGGTTGACCAGTGCTATAAAGAACCTAGAAGCGTCGAATCTGGATCCCATATATGTAAAATTGCGTGCTGTATGTTCTCTCTTTTCTTTCTATCATACTTAACCTTGTTGATAGTGTACTTGCTACTTTTTTCCCTTAATACACCCGTGCCAAATAAAATCGTTTTAGATATGGGTACATGAACTAAGAAAATGTTAAAATTACCTTGTTGCCCTCTAGTTCCTGCGCATTGAAAATGATACTTCATTTATTAATGAGCGATAGCATGAAATTAGCAAGGGTACAAGAGGAGGGGCAAGTGCATCGAATTCCTATAGCTACTAATATTTAGAGAAGACTGAAAAGTGTAAAACGATTTACATATGGAATTGGAGAGAGTTGTTCTACATGAGTTTAGATTAAGCTGTCATTTTTGAGAGGGTCCTCCAGTTTTAGGTCATACGAAGGAGAGGTATCAACTGCAACTGCATTCCCTGTCTGCGTGTCTGGCACGGCTTTGTCCAGCCAAGGGAAGTGCAGCAGGCGCGGCAGTCCGATGGCATTTTTGTACCGTACTCTAATTATATGATCTGCAATATCTGTTAATCTAGTTGTTCAAAACAATCTTGTTTAGGATGGTTTGAAGGAAGTGTTTTTTTACTAAATGATGGTGGTGTTTCTTCATTAACAATCCAATCATTTGGTTCCTTCTTTCTGGTTAACATCCGACATGAGTTGCCAGCTGTTATGGCATGTACTATCAACATGAGGGTGTGCCAATTGTTAACCAATCATGGTTCCTGAGTTTTACATAATGGGGAAAATGAAATATATATATAGTTTTAAATACTATGAAAACAATACTTTGGCTCAGCTAATATGCAATGTCCACTGAAATTCATTCAGGTAAGGGAGAAACGTGCAGAATTTGTACTGCTCAAGTGCACATTTGTTCGGAGGGCATCTGAATTTTTAAGGAATTACTTTCCCAGTTTGATTGATTTTATGCTAAATGACAAAGGCAACTTCTCTCAGGTAAATTTGACTCTAGTAATGGCAAATAATTGAACTTTAACCAGAGCATGTTTCTCAACAGTATTCCATTTGCTTTCAGAGAGGGCAACTCCAGAGGCCTGACCATGCTGATATGAGGTACAAATGCAGGACATATGCCCGACTTCTACAACACATCAAGGTTACTTGCAAGTTGTCTTGTGAAAAACAATATCCTTTTGCAAACAGTATTGTTTAGGTTACAATATGTGAAACTTGGAACTATATTCTCATGCTTTATATTATATTTTATTCTAGAGCCTGGACAAGAGTTGTTTGACCCCTTTACGGAAAGCTTACTGCCATTCTCTTAACTTGCTAATTCGACGGGAGGTACAGTTCTTCAAAACTTTTTCAAGTGAAATCATTATTTGATTCCTTTTTCATGTACAGTCATTCTCTTGATTATACTTCAAGTATCACGATATATGTTATGGCGTGGCCTTGGACCCAGCCCATTATGCATTGAGCTCAGTTGTGGTCCATTTGAGTATTCGCTTTATGTGCATGAGTATATGGTAGATAGTACCAACTTGCTAGTTGAACAAGAGTTGCACCAGCATATAAACCTACACATGTCAACCAGAATGCCTTCAGGTTAACCCTTGTACACTTTTGTCCTTGCTCCATGTCTGGAAGCTTTTACATTGAACACGGATAGGTCACAGCCTCTCTTGTGGGATCTAGTGTGGACCTATGCAGAACAAAAAGGTGGGTGGGAGAGATAGTAGATGGAATATTCGTGCATGGTACTATGCACTGTACATTCCGCAGCTCCTTGGGTTAATTGGGCCAAGAAGGGCGGGAGGACATGTGTAAGGTGTCATCTTGCCTCATGCCATATCACTTAGGCTGTAGGGTGGGTGTTGGTCGCCTCACCTGGCCTTATCACCCGACTAACCATACTTATCTATTCTTGCCCCTTAACTCAACCAACTAATAAACAGGGATAAGTTAAATTAAGGATATGCTGCTATCGATCTCTTGCCAATGTTGGAGATTGCCATGGTGCTTGCTTGTATGGTGGACCTAGCTGCTACTGCCACCTTGCTGGGTAGCGTCTGCCCGCTGGTCACAAAGCCCATAACATCAATCTTATATTGCCTCTTGGCAATGCAAAACGTACCAGTGTAATGTGGGGTCGGTAATGTAGACGTCCCAGCAGAACAACAACTCTGCCAGGTCCTGCAGCTAAGACTGTCATGCCAATTTGATAATGAAAATTGACATTTTTGATGCCATGCAACTGTATATGCGCAAAAAAATTAATGCATAAATCGGCTTTAGTATTTCTACAAGCACATAACCAAGTTACGCAGCAGTACAAAATCTGGAAATAACATGTGCATCTCTGTTATGCAGGCCCGCGAGTTCTCTAATGAACTCCGTGCTGGTTCAAAGGCATCAAAGAGCAGCACACCATTATTTGAGGGTCCTGCAAGTGCAAACCAGTCGATAAGTATTACAGATACTTCTGCAGACGCATACTGCAAAATGATTACAGTTTTCATTCCACTGCTTGTTGACGAGGTTTCATTTGTCTCATGCATTTTTTGTGAAATTCTACAGTAAATGCTTATATGGCAGTATTATTTATAATTCAATTTTCTCTTGATGGATATCTATGACGTAGAGCTCATTCTTTGCACATTTTATGTGCTTTGATGTTTCTGCGCTAGCTCCATCAGATGAATCAGATAACAATAATCCTGTTGCTGAGGCAAAAAGTATTTCTCTAAGCTCTTCAGAACCTTCTGGAAGCAGTGCCAAACCAAGTAATATAAACCACCAACTGCTAAACTAGAGAGTGCTCCTTGCATGATTTAATTCTTCTTGCTTTCAGTATGATGTAAATCTAAGATCTTATTATTTTCCAGCTAACAGTTCAGCTGAGTTGGGAGTACTGAACCAATGCCTTCAAGAGTTGCTTGATGGTATTCAGGTTGATGTTTTTGGCTTTCCCTTTGTAAATTGGACAGTTATCCTATTATGGAGTGTTGAAATGAAAGAATGGAATTGCTGTGATAGGAACGGGGCTTCACAAGTTCACATGCTTTGCATCTTATATTTTTCAGGAGGACTTCTATGCTTTAGTTGACTGGGCATTCAAGCTAGATCCATTGAGTTGTATATCGATGCATGGCATAACAGATCGCTATCTTTCTGGTCAGAAGGCAGTGGTTGCAGGATATGTGCATGTTTTGCTTGATGATTTGGAGACTAGAATATCCATTTTATTTAGCAGGGTTTGACTCTACTTAGAGGCACTAACCATTTCTTTTCCAAAATTGGAACACTTAATTTGTTCCTTACTATTTCATTTTCTTGGCCAGCTCAGTTTGTTGATGATGCCTGCTACCAGATTGAGAAGTATGAGCGCAATGTGCGGCAAATTGGAGTTGTACCCTATATTCCGAGGTCCATTGTTATGGTTTCATATCATATGTAAAATAGAATAATCCGCTGTGGTGTTTATGTAATGTGCATAGTCCAGGCTTGATCCATATTGACTGTCTCAATATTTAATATTATATAGGTTCTCACAACTTGCAGCACGCATGGAACAGTATATCAATGGATCCAGGGATCTAGTTGATCAGGCCTATACAAAAATCGTAAGACCTTTCTAGACTATGGAGCATCTGTTTGTTCTCAAATAAATACCTTTTGTACGACCTCAGTTACATGGTTAGTCACACTGACTATTATGAAAAAAATTCCAATAAATGATTTTCTAAATTTTACGAATTTCTGCTTTACGCAAATCTCAGTGTTGTGTGACCTTTTTTTAATGAAATTAAATATAATCATAACCATGTATTATTTATTAAATTATTTTTGCTGAACAGGTGACCATTATGTTTGTGACCCTTGAGAAAATTGCTCAAGTGGAGCCTAAATATGTTGACATTGTACTATTGGAGAATTATGCAGCTTTCCAGCACAGGTTTATTCTATTTCTTATTCTCTTTGTTCCCCTGTTTCACGTGTAGTTTACCAGAGTTGGGTAAAGTCCATATTTTACCCTCGAACTTTCAATGAAGTCCAATTGTCCAATCTTCACCCTCAACTATGAAACCTCTTATTTTTCACCCTAAACTTTCAAAACTGGACAAGCTTCACCCAAGACTAATTTTAATGGTGGTTTTTACAGTGTCTAAAGCGACGACACTATTTTATGCTATTCTAGCCACTAATATGACTTGTGACTCCACATGCCACATATTTTTGCCCTCATTTCCTCACACAATATAGTGATGAAAGAGGGGGATGCGAAGAGAAAGAATGATACAAAACATAAGATATGTGATGCAATGTCAAGTTAGTAACCAAGATGTCTAAAACCACCAAAAAAACAATCACGGGGTGAAGTTTGTCTAGTTTTGTAAGTTTAGGGTGAAAAATGACCGGTTTTATAGTTTAGGGTCAAAAATGGACTTTGATGGAAGTTTGAAGACCAAAAATGGACTTTCCCCACCAGACTTTGCAACAACTTTCTTAGAATGCTAGACTAACTACGAGGACCTAGTGGCCTGTACAACTCACGCATTAACTTGGTATATGTTGTATGGTGTGCAGCCTGTACGATTTAGCAAATGTCGTACCAACACTTGCTAAATATTATCATCAAGCTAGTGAAGCCTATGAACAAGCTTGCTCGCGCCACATCAATTTAGTCATATATATTGTAAGTCATTTGTATATCCTCATGGTTCAGTTTTTTGGTAGTCCGTAATACAATGCCATTTATTTTATTCTACCGCTACTAAAACATTTCTTTTACAGCACTTTGAAAAATTATTCCAGTTTGCTCGAAAAATTGAGGAACTGATGTACAACATGAGTCCCGAGGAGGTAAGCCATAAAATTTGGTTCTGCATGTCAGTTTGAAAGGCAACATTATTGAGTTATTATCTTCTTCAAGACTCTGTACACCCACAATATTAATCCTTTTTCAGACTATGGTCCATTTCTTAAGTCTGAAGCAGATACCTATTCTGGCAGTGGAATCAAGATAGTTAGACATGGCAACCAAATAATTAAGCCGCCCTTTGTTGAAATAATATCACAGAAATATTGTTGATGATGAACATATGAATTTCCTATTTTTATTTTTCAAGATCCATATATTAAGTTATAGGATGAACACTCAATATGTGCAAAATGCCACTAAGATGTGTTTGGCCACATACACTTCTATTCGCGTTGGAGTTTGCTAATGTGAAGGGTATTGTAGTCTTTTTAGTTTTGTATTGGTATGTATGAGATGGGGAAAAATGAAGTCTTTTTGGAACGGAGGTGGTACTTCTTTCATGTATTGAAATTTACAAATTCGTTGACTAGTTCTCCATGATTTGCATATTACATTAATATACAGATACCTTTCCAAGTAGGAATGTCGAAGGTAGACTTTCGTAAGATGTTGAAGTCCAGCTTAAGTGGTGTAAGTAAACAATATAATCATTTTTTCCATTTCTCATGTTTCTTTTTTGAAAAAAAAATTTTGCTATGAATTTGATCAACTATAGTCTCATATCTGTCTCCTCTGCACGTCCCTGTTTCATTTCAACAACAGCTTGACAAGACAATCAATGCAATGTATAGAAAACTACAGAAGAATATTACAGCTGAAGAATTACTGCCTTCTCTATGGGAAAAATGCAAGGTATGTTCTCTTGTCAATTGAGATAGTAAAATACATGGGAAAAATGCATTCTGTTAACTATGCAAAGGAAATGAAATTCAAGTCGGAGCGCTATATATATTTTTCAAGTGAGTAGGATAGCTTGGTCCCTTATGATAGATTGCTTCGTTAAAATACTAGATGTGTTGGTGCTACACGTACAGTTATATATGGTTAGTTTTGTACATATTAGCTATTTAGCTTTATGATGGTTGCCTGGTTGGTGATTTTTGGTCACTGCTTTTCTTAGTCCTGATTAACATGTAAGTGAACCACAAGATAAATAACATGATTGATCAGAGTTATAAAAAGTTTGATTCGTAGGGCTGAGCAAGAAATTATATGGCAGCAGGGGAGAGAGAAAATCAGGCAGCAGTAAAGTAGGACTGAGCACCCTCTGGTTGATCGTCCTGCATGACTAGAGGCTCTGCTAAGCATAGGCTAGAGGTTGGGCAAGCCCTTTTCTGTTGTTATTCCTTAATTCGTCCTAATACACACTAATCCACCTTTATTGCAAAGGTGCTGAATTAGAAACATGGCAGTACTAGATAAACTAGGAAACTATATCAAACGCACTAGGTAGGAAAGAGACACTAAAGATATTCATATCTCAGCCGTGAATTCTTCAGCGTAAGCCTGTAGTTGCTGGTAAGCTTGTAGGCACTTGCCACGCCTGTAATGCCAATCCATAACAGGTAAACAGCACCAGGAGGACATCCAATGCTGGCTTGTTAAGGGAGAACATATAGTGGAGATTCGAGAGTTGAGAGATGGAGAATGTTGGGAGGAGACTAGATTAATTCATTGTTCAATGTAAATGGTAGGCATGTCTCTTCTTTTCAAGCAGATTAGCCTATAACAACTTATCTCAAATAATAATAGGACAAACCCTTTCTCTAACTTCTTATCTCTAACTTAAATATTTCAAACTCTTATGTCTAATTGAATCAAACACCTAATCAACAAAAACAAATCAACAATACCATACAGAATCACTGATACTGTTCAAGTGAATAGATGTTAATTCCTGCATGTAACAGAATTATTTTGTTTGTTGTTACAGAAGGAGTTTCTTGACAAATATGCAACCTTCCTCAAATTGATTTCCAAAATATATCCCAGTGAAACAGTGACTTCCGTGAATGAAATGAGAGACACCCTAGCTTCCCTGTAACAACTTTGCTCTTGGAGCATGTCTACAAGGTACATTTTTTTTTATTTTTGCTGTTGTGCTTTTTACATATTAGTACCATTTGTTCTTTGTTGTATGATGTATCGAATAATTATTTATATATTTTTTGGTCATTTATATGTTTGAAAGAAAGTACAATTGAATTTGGTATTCAGTAACATTACTGTGTCTCTTTTTGAAGATAGTATATAAGGCTTTTTTAAAACATCTCAACTTCTGTCTTTGTTGCAGCCATCTTAGATGCATATATATCCCTTGTGATTTATATGCTTAAGAAAAATAATCTTTGTTTGCATCTACATGAGTTTTCCTATGCAATGTTATGCAAAGTTTGCCTTTGTTCCACAGATTGTTTGATAAATGTCACCTAGTAGTTCGTGAAAGAGGTGAAGGGCTGGGGGAGGCTGGAGCGCTGAAAGAGAAGAGGCAACAGGGTGGAGAGAGAGCACGATTGCACAGAAACATTAAGTTGGGCTAGCGAGTTGAATACTAAAATCATATGATGCCAGATGAGTGTATCCGTGGCAAATCATTTTGACAGAAGTGTTGCTAGTGGCAAGTATGTCGTGAGGTTTAAACCCATTTAATCAATACTGTAATGTCATGGCTTTTAGGGCCAAAATTTTGTAGGAAATTCCATGATTTTACCCTCTAGTGACAGGACATGTTGTTACTAGACCCCAATTCTATGTCAAAGCTATGCCCTTATTGTCCTCCTAAACTTGTTTCAGTACCTCAGTTCGTTCAGAACTGCAAGACATGATGTAAACATCATGTTTTGGGCATCATGGACGGATGATGAATGGAATCATTTATCAAACAACTATAGCCTGGACCTGTGTTTAACACGTTAATATGTATTAACTGCATGGAGCCATAAAGCTATTTTAGCTACATAGGACGCGTGAAAGGTTATAAGAGTTTAGACAAGAACAATTGGCGAAAAAAGGTACATGCGTCACACTTATCAGTACATTATGTATATTTTTCATGGCACTGTAAACAACTCTCAAGGATGGTGCGTATCAGATGTGCTGGTCCCTATTTGAAGGTTGAGGCAGAGACAAGTGATGTACTGCAGGAAATTGTAGGCATTTATGCAATTATGCAGGACACAGGAAGAAGGAGAGTTGGGTACAAGAGACTGAGAGAAGCATTGCAGAGGGAGAGTGAAGCAGTGCAGTTTGAAATCTCACTTCTTGTTTGCCTACCACACCGGCCACACACTATTGACAATTGATCCATGCCTATCCTTTCTTGATTTCTACCATTCCTCAAGTTAACATCTGATGCTGTAGTTCCGGACATCTCTCTTCATGACTTATCTCATAATGTCATCATTTCAGTTCCTTGCTTATGCTTGTTCTTCAACATCAAAGGGATGCAATGCAGCGAGGGGTCATAAATCTGCTCTATATGGGGGAACTGGGCTAGCCAGTGGATGCTGCACGTATTAAATACTCCCTTAGCTCCAAATATCTCTAGTCCTAAAATATAGCTACCATTTTATTCTAAAATATAGCTACCTTCCCATGTACTATTTTATCTCAACTAATCACAATCATCTCTCATTTAATTTCTCTACCTACTTACTCATCTTAACCAATTCTAATCATCCTCATTTTATTTTACCTTTCTCTTTTAATACCTATGTCCAACTCTAAAACTTCTTATATTTTATAACGAAGGGAATAGACAATATGATACTTGATGGTATATGGCAATCTTACCTTTTTCATTTACTTATGAAAAATCTCAAATTAGTTATTCAGTTGTTAATGACTTAATTTGGATAACGTGTGCTTAGATTAATCAGGAAGTATATTTGAGTTTAGATCCAATTTATAGTCGAGTTAAATAAAATCAATTTACCGGTTAATAGATTGTTTGATTCATTAGTTGTTTAGACTAAATAAACTAGGAAAATTTGTTGAGAGTTGTCTAATGGGTATAAAGTAAGAATAGCTTAACTTTGTTGAGAGTTGTCTAATGGGTATAAAATCATTATCGGTGTGGTTAAGTGTCAAGTGCTTAAACCCGTGTCGTTTTCTACAACATGGACCATATATAGATGTGCTAATGAGTAAGGTTTGGATTCAGAAGGAACATCAGAGTGAGCAGTGAAATAATTCAGTAACTTGTATCTTTTAACAATGTCTTTTTTTCGCATTTGTGCTTTCAGTTCAAAGGATTAATGGAAAATACTTCCTCTGTTCCGTTTTGGGTTTCTTCCCGGCCGCTTAACAGTGGCCATATTATAAGACGCCATAACAGGAGCAATTCCTTGTGATCCCTAGGGGAAAGGGAGCTGCGCGAGAAACGCCTGTTTGCTACAGCTCCCATTTGATTCTTGCAGGGATCACCCTGAGAGCTCAAACGGGCCTAACCCCAAGTACTCCAGCAAAGTAGAGCTATTTTCCCAAAACCAAAGCCCCATCTATGGGGTCATTCACGATTCATTCCGAGGAATGCTTCTTAACAAAACGGAGATTAAACATAGCCAAGCATTGTAACAGCATCTTTATGGTCAAGAAACATGTACATAAGCAAGAAGACACTGGGACCCAAACATATGGATTCCCATTATTACGAGTGCTATGGTGCAGTAGCACCAATGATGGTATAGATCTAAACTAATGACCAGCTGGGCATATATCTTCCAGGCTGCAAGAGTAAAGGTGCAAAGGCGTGAGAAATGAAGAAATACAATGCAAGTTCAAAAATCTAGTGCAATCGCACAGACCTTTTGCCCAGGAACTCAATGATGTCGGTGGTGACAGTTGATCGCTTGTTCTTATCAAAAGCAAGTGAAGCAGCTTTCCTAAGAAGTAGAGACCCAGCAATGCACCCAAGCATCATTGGATTCACGCTGCATCGCACCAAAGCCAACACAAATCTTATTTAATATGATGAGTCAGAGTGGGGGGAGATAGTAATTGAACATAACCTCTTCTCTGTAGGGTACTCATTTGACAGGAGAAAGTGTCGTGCCCATGATGCAAATACTGCAACACTACCACCAACCAGTAAACCAGATAAGGTAATTAACCAGCACAAAACAGAATGTAACATTGAAAGCCAAATATTTTAACCAAAAAAACAATGTTGAATAAAAACACACTTTTGAAGTACTAATGTCAGAATTTTAGGTGAGCTACCGTGGCATTGCTCAAGAACGGCAACTAAACCATTACATCGAACAGAGTTGTCATAAGGAAGTTCAAGACCAGCACTGGTAAACATATGCTTCAAGCCAGAACTTTTTGTGTGCAGGATATGTACGAAATTTTAGCTCACATTCAATAGAAGATTGCTAGCATCGAGCAGCAACAGTTATATGCTATTTGAGGATGATAAATATTTGAATAGCAAAGTATATTTACAGCAAAACAAAAATGATTGGAACATAATTATCAGATTCACAACCACCCCTTGCATACTGCATATTGGATTCATCATCCCAGGGTTATTTCACAACCACCCAGTATTTCGGAAACATGATCGAGATAAGATGAGTTCCATGGTTCACAAGATGTCAAGTGCAGGAAATTATGTAGTGTTCTGTTACTGAAGCCCAGATAACAAAAGCAGTAGCAATTAGCGCAACTGCAGGAACTTATTTCGTTTTGAGGGTGGGGGAAAATCAGTTATTATTAGAACAAAGTTCTGAGGCCAATTATTCAGACCATCATCTTATCTCTTTGTTCAAGTTCAATGTTATCTTCAGATTTGAAAGAACAAACTTTTTTTTTCTCGAACACGGATTTGAAAGAACAAATTAAAAACTGTCTTCTCAAAAAGCTTTGCATGTCATCATTGCAGGTTGGTTTTCATATCATCAAAGAACAAACTAAAACTGTCTTCCCAAAAATCTTCTTTTTGCTCCATTCATCCTTTACACAGATGCCTAGTTCTATGCAATCCTCCAGTTATTTTTTCAGGACAAACTACAGGTTAATAAAAACATTACAGCATTCCAATTTAAGCACAGGTTTTGGCGATAGGTAGCAAAACATAAGGTAAAGGTTATATTGGGGAATATGTTTGATATGAAGCCATAGAAATCACCATGGGAATTAAAAAAAAGTCAAAAGAAAAGGAGCAGACATAACTACAGAAGGGAACAATAAGCACCACATTGGCAACAGACCTTCCAGAAAGAATGTCACCTTGACCACCACATCTCCTTGGGGAACCAAAGGTACTCACTTGTGTTACTGAATAAAACAATATAACCATCAATTAAGAGATACAAAATATGGATTAACCAATTTGCCAAAATTTTAAGTAGCCAAAGAAAGCTTCTAGCATACCTGTTTTTCCATCACTGATTATATCTGCTTTTCCTTTACGCATGATGGTTATGCCACCGACCCTGTAAAACAGAACAAGAGAACATCACAAATGAGCAGTGACGAATAAATGATTGCAGCGGTTATGATCATACTTTTGGCATAGTGCAGTAAGTTGTTCAGAAGCGTTTTCCTCATTTACTTCACAGTTAAGAACCTTCTGGACAAGACGCTTGTACTCGTATACATTTGGTGTTAGGATGGCAAGTGAATTATGCTCAACAAGACTAAGGTTATTGGTTATAAGGAAAAGGCCATCCTGCAGATCATTAAAAAAAATCAAGACTGCTTCATAATTTATATTTTCTAGTATGTTTTTAAAAAATATATCAAATGGTACCCCATCAACAACGGTTGGAATATTTGCCTGACGTGCATGTCTCATGATATTACCTGCACAATCCTACAAATAAGATGTGAAACAAACATAAGATAGCAAATTTGAATAATATCCTAAACACTTACACAATCCTACATAGAAGATTAGACAAAAATAGATGATATGGGGGGGGGGCACTAATATAAAAGAGAAATTTTAGTTTCCATTGAAAAATTCACGCATGGATAAAACTCCTTTACAGCTTCATAATGTAACTACCATGGACCCATTAACCACATGAATCACAAGGTCCTTACTATCAAGGAACTTTATGATTGCAATTTGCACATCTTTAGAAATATTGGAGAAGTTATCAAAACCAAACTGGACTATACTTGACAGCTGCTAACGCAATTAGGAATGGAACTACACATAGTTTGCATCAATGCACCAGAAATAAAATATGTTAATTTGAAAGGAAGAGGAAACTAGAATATGATAGCAAAGATGTTTAAAGTGTCAATTAATATATTCATAACTAATCGTAACCTGTACAAAGTGAAGTGGTAACAACCAATTACACTAATGAAAAAGGCCTCAACAGGACAGAGATATTAGTTATACTACAGAAGATGTTAGGTACGCAAGCTGACCAGAAGAAATGGGTCCCTTCCAAGGCCAGGACCCACAACGATGCAATCAAAGCGCTCCATCCACTTTGCTACTTCTGTGAGAATTCTAGAAGAAACAGATTCTTTCTCACCATCGCTGTCAAAGTAATATGAATTGAGATTTTCTAAGATGACAATGTGATTGCAGTATAAACAGCAAAAGTAAATAAATTAATGTTACCTTACACTGTATGATTCCTCTAGTATTGGGTGTACAATCAGCTCAGGACTATAACTCTTTATTACTGTGGCAGCATCTCTTGTGCAGAAAACATGTGAGAGATCTGCACCCTGAATAATATCATGTGAAGTTATGAACTATTTGTACTGTTGTGTAGTCTATGCAATGAAACGTTTAGAAGACACTGACAACTTTCAAGGCAGAAATTGCAGCAAAATAAGGAGCACCAGTGTACTCACGACATCCACCAATTATGGCAATTTTCCCTGGAAAAATGTATTGATAAGTAAGTAAACTAAGGAAATTGCCAGGAAACTAATTTCTTTGAGAACACCCAATAACAAACTGGAAAGTACAGCTCACATCTTAAAACAATATGTGAATGTCCATACAAGATTTGATAAGTTTCTGATTGCATAAACAATTAGAAAGGTTCCTACACATGGACAGTACCACACTTTTCTTGTAGATTATGCAACAGAAATATGAAGACAACACTGAAGTGTTTAGCGATTGGTTCAAAATGTTTGTATCTGTGCAATCATGTGTAATCATACTGAAAGGTCTTTAGTAGCAAAATCATATTCCTCTCCAAAAAAAAAAAAAGGCAAAACCATATTACGACCAATCTTAACTCTACAAGAGAGAAAATCTTTTTTTTTTGTAAGTGAATTCTACACCTGAGCTGAATCCTTCGCCTTTTTTTTATAGCTCACATACCATACAGAAACTTAAACATCGAACTGAGAAACAATGAATACTTGAATAGTTATTCTTTATTTTTTGTACATTCTATCACCCTCCTATCCTGTTTCCTTTTTTCTTTTACTTCTCCACCTCTGCATAAATTTTGTATTTCCTAACTTCCATTAGTGCAATGGCTACAAGGTAGAGCACTCTCTACCTTCTTATGTCGAGAGAGAGAGAGAGAGAGAGAGAGAGACAATGAATAGCACAACCTTAGCACCTATCAACACGATTATGCAAACACTATCCTATCAAACAGCAATTCTCCTGAGTTTCCATCAATTTGTATTGTCTTTTCAGATGAACAAAACGATTCACTAACTAACTAGTGGCTGTAGTGCTCCAATTCGACCTACCTAAGCTGGCAGCAACCCACGCTGAAGAAGCCCCATGGCCCCTCTAGCCCCTACAATCCGAAAAAACCCTCTTTGAGTTTGATATATATATCCCATCAACGAGCTTTCTATCAACAAACACTAATACAAGACTGTGACCATCTGTAACCATCGTAAAAACCCCCAATATACCTCTGGAGGCATTCCCGCAAACACACAGCGTGCATCAGCAACACCAACCCAAAATCCATCACCCCGTACACACGCCACGCACGCACCCAAAGAGAGCAGGAACCGCGGCGCCGCGCTCACCTGCCTGGCCCTTATGCCGCGCGCGGTCGAGCGGCGGGGTGATCCGGCGGACCACCGCCTCCGCGTCCGCCTCGTACACCGGGCCCGCCGATGCCGAGGCCGAGGTCGCCATCGCGTGGCGCCTAAGTGAGGTCGACGAACTGGAGCAGCAGCACCCGCCGGCGCCGGCGCCGGGGAGGAGGAGGGCGGTGCGGGGAGGGGAGAGGGAGCGGAGCAGGAAGAGCTGCCTGCGGATGGCCGGGGAAGCGGCCCACATGCGGCCGCGGTGGTGCTGGTGGTGCCGCCACGCGTGAGGGCACGCGCCCATGTGCTGGCTCGTACTCATCACCTTACCCGGTTTAGCATTTTTATTACTCGCTCCGTTCGAACATATACATACCTTTAGGTTTGAGTTTATATCAAATATAATTATATAGGTATATGTAAAAGGTAAATTTTGGTATAAAATTTTTTATGCTATTTTTTTAGTTTAATTAGAGTGGGTCTTACATCCCACCTATTGTAATAAGAGTATTTTTAGCCTTATAACATAATATTTAATTTCTTAAAAACTTCTCGATGACTTATATTTTAAAATGGAGAAATTAGATGAAAGCAAAGTAGTAGAAGCGGCTGCCGTGGCAACTGGCAACCGTAGGACTCAACTCTTCTTTTTTGTTTTGCCTTGGAAAAACCATGTTACGTTCCCAAAAGGCATTGTTTGTGTATAATTTGTCTTTTAGCCACATTCCAAATGGTTTTACATGATATGGTATAAGCACCCTTATTTTATACGTTCGCACGTATATAATGGGATAGCAGCCTCAACCATTTTGTTTTATAAAAAATTATGATAGTTTATTCCTTAAAGTATCGAAATTGATTTACTTAATCATTTGAATTATAAAACTGAGAATTCTATCCTTGAAATATGAAAATAAGCTTAATCTTTTAGAATGGTTTTTTAATATAGATAATGATCTAACGGTGGTTTTTGCTATATGAATTATGAAGGGGACAGTGACATGGTGATATAGTCGGTTAAGTATTTTTTTTTCATAAGTACAATGGCTTAAAAATAATGTATATTAGTATTAATGTGTAATTTTTAGACTTACCGATCAGTAAGTAAAAAGACGCAATTAGGTCAATTTGGATTCAAGGAACTAATATTTATGCCATGTAATCAATACCGCTATTACAACATCATCTATATGACAAAAATACCTACAAACCTACTTTAGGATGTTATTTGAGCCGGTCTTTATACTTTAAGGGATAGAATACTCGGTTTTATAGTTTGAAGGGTTAAGTAGACCAACTCCAATATTTTAGAAGGCAAAGTAGACTTTTTTCATTATGATATATTCTCTTTATGTATGAATAAACCCATATTTTTCTTTATACAGTGCCATAGGAAAGGTACTTCTAACTTCGTGGAGGTACTGAGGAGGTGTAGAGGTAGAGGTGATAACGGACTCAACTTTTTTTTCTATAAAATTTAAGGATTCAACTTAAAAAGAGATATACTAAATTTTGTATAGATTTTAAGCTAAAAATATAAAAGAGCTAAATTAGGTTATGAAACAATTCATGAGCCTTTGCCTATTACCACCTCTAGGTAAAGGAGGTTGCCTCCATGGCAAAATGTATGTCGCAACCAGTGAAATTGACTGTTCCGGGGTAGTTGGTTAAATGTCCGACAAGAAAATCGAGGTGGAACTTCTTGCTTTAAGAAATCATGGCCAGAAAGGCGATTAATTATACAGGATAATAGGGTAGCTCATAAACTAGCTCAATTATCTAAATGGACGGCTTATTGTCCAGTGTGGCGAGCACATGCGCCGACGTGTATTAAGGAACTACTTAAGCAAGATTATAACTTGGCTAATTAGATCTCTTTTATAGAAAAAGAAAATACTTATCTACAACATTGGTAGTTTGATTGGTTACGCTCTTGGATATGGGTTTCTTCGCAGCTTCTTACAGAATTTGCAGCAACGATTTGATTAGTAGAATTCCCAGCTTGCGATTACATTGAATAAAGTTTGCTCTTTTATGTAGTCATCGTAACCCTGCTGTTGTTCTGTACTATCTGCATTATATAGTCTTTGCTTCAAAAGAGAAATATAACTTTTAGCCAAAAGAGAAATTCAAATAAAAAAACAACAGGAGGGATAATGCTCACTATTAACTGAAACATGCCTTTCCATTTACTGGTTCCGTAGGGTTGCAGTTGTAAGAGCATCACTAATAAAAGCCTAAAAATCTATTTCTAAAATTCTCCCTCTTGCGTTTTCGGCCTCTTTCTCCTTTTGTTCTTGGGCCCGAAGACGTTGTAGCCTCCTCTTTTGATAGTGGGTTAAGCCAGAAGATGCCCACTTTAGCTGTGGTTGAGTTTCAGGAGCTTGATTTCTACTTTTGTTAATTTTACTCACAATTGAAGTTCCAACATCTTGTTTTCTCTTTTCTGTCTGCCAATCTGACCGGCCTCGGCTCCAGTTAGACGCTCTCGCTCAGTCAGCTCTGTATCCTGCCCCAATCGACCCCGATTAGACCGGCCTTGAGGCTTGGTCAGACCAACGTTACTTCACCGGTCAGACCACCTAAGCCAACAGTTGACTTGCCAGCTTCAGTCCTTTTGACATTTTTCACTTTCACAACATCTCCGGAGGTATTGGTACTTCACTTGAACCTTCTTTGACAATAATAACATCCGAAGCTTTGGTTTCCTTCTTCACCCATTCCCTTTTTACCTTTTACTCACCGGACCAATTCTTTAGACAGAAACGGTCTTTATTAGAGTTAGATGGAAAACTTGGTACTGACCTTGGTGGCTCCTTCCATCCTTGGTAAAACGGCATAGGTGATGAGTATGGAAACAACGTCGGCAATGAATACATCCATGGCATGAAGTATATGAAAGGATAATCGGATGGCGGTATTGAACATGAACACCATGGCGTCACAATCACAAGTTCGCATGTAGTTGGCACTGTTGATGACTCCGATTGCTTTGACGTTTGACCAAATCTTTCCCTTGAAGATAGTTTTGGTCTTTTTGAATTATTAGGCCGACCATCAATCATTGACCAGCCAATCCCTTCTTGTATTTAGCCATAAGCATCTCAAATGTGATATTTGGCTTTTTAATCTTATTGGAACTAGATGGTTCATCTTTTTTTTTACCTCGAATCTTCGGCCTTGACATTCTTGAGCCTAATCATCTCAGGCCGAGGATCCCCAATAATAACATTTTTTCCTTTTGTGGATTTGGCTTGACTTGGCCGAATCAACACATTCATTTTATTAAAGTCTATAGGAACAATGGGAAGACGATCATGGACAATTTTGGTTTTGTTCATAGGTGTAACTGAAATGTCTTTACAATCAACCGATAAATCAATAACCGGTCTTTACTCAATTAAGCTTGCATCTCCAAAATAATCGTGAAACTTGTGATCCATTTGTGACCAAGTAGAAATTGAATTTGGAGCAAGTAAACTAAACCATGTGGATGCAATGCCCGATAAAGAAAGTGGGAACAATTTTAATTTTAATATATCATCGCTACCGACCTCTCCACATTAATCAATAAATTATCCGATATGCTTAATTGTAGTTCTATCACCCTCACCTGTGAATTTTGTGAACTCGGGCACTTCAAATCCTTGTGGGTATGGGACTGGATCTATATGTTTCAGGATATGACCTTTGTGGAGGCCATGGGCCCTGGGTACCTCAAGGAAGGTAATTACGGCCACTTAGATAGAGGGTGGGCCGGCCCCTATAATTGAAGATAGAATAGGACTCAACTTCATGTTACCTTGTAAGATAAGAAAAGGGATATAGTTCTAGCTGGATACTCCATGTACTGATAAGAAAAGCCCTTGGTCATATCTGATTGGGATTTTTACCCTGTAACCTTGTCTCCTCAGTATATAAGGAGAGACAAGGAGCCCCCAGGGGCAGATATAACGAATCTCACCAGAGAATACATCAAAAGTAATACACCACAACTGAAAGTAGGGTATTACCTCACCCCTGAAAGTGCATCAAGCCCCTAAGTGGGTTTTGGTGGATTAATGATAAAATGGTTAAGGGACTAATGAGTTTATTGAGAACTGTGCAGAGATTAGTCCTAGGTTGCTTGGTGTGGTGCGTGGAGGCCCCCACAAAAATATGACACAAAACGGCGAAGCGACTCGGGGTTTATTTTAATTTCTTTTGAAATTTCTTCTGAGTCGTAGGAAAGCCGTACTATCAAGAGGGGCTGCAAACAGTATTTCAAGACCACTCAAGTGCTAAAGATCTAAATAGCTAAGAGTATATCACTTTGGCAAAACACATACACTTGGGTTGGGCTATTTTCAGTGTTAGGGTCGGAGGTTCCTACCCTTAGGGTCGGAGGCTCTGACCAAGCTTTTCGGCCAGAGACTAAGTGTTGGCCGGAGGTTTCTACCCCTGGGGTCGGAACCTCCTGGCCAAAATCTGTGAGTAATGGCTAAGTGACGTATGCTAATGCCTATAAAGCCTAATCTTTGTTTCTAGCCGTTGCTTGGCTATTCCACTTCTATTCCACTACCTCCTAGCTTCTCTTAAAATCTTTTGAGCTCTCCCAACTAGTTCTAGTGCCACCTTTGTGATTCTTGTGAGGATCTAGTAGGGAATTGAGTGATTTTTCTTGAGAGAAGGTTAGGAGGATCTTGTGCACTTGAGGATAGACGCGGATCAGCTACTTAGAGCTTATTTCTCTTGGAGGAAAACCTCCTAGATGATTAGGCATCGCCCGCGAGCTTTCTTGAGTTGTGGATTGTCCCAGGAAGAGTTTGTAAAGGTTAATCCCGCCTCCGCAAGGAAAACAGGTAAATTCGAGTGGATACCAAGCTGATTTTCGTGGTCACTTGGTGAGGCAGGGGGTCAATCGAGACCCGGCTCTTCGGAGCTCCTCAACGGAGACGTAGGATCTTTGTGATCCGAACTTCGGGAAAAAAATCTTTGTCTCCCCTGTGCTTGCTTGTTATTGTGTTATTTTGTTTCTACACTTACTTGCATGCATCTCCTACCATATTATTTTCACGGCACTTGATCTCTATCAATCTATCCATTATTAAAGTGTCTTGGTAGAGTCAGAACACCAGGATCGGAACCTCCGGCGTTCTAAGCCGGAGCCTCCAGCCAGCCCTCTCGACCAGCCTGAGAGAGCTGGTCGGAGCTTTCTACCATTTGGGTTAGAGGTTCCTACCAGAATTTACCGCTACATTTTGAGAATTTTCAACAACGCCTATTCACTCCCCTCTAGGCAACATCAACGAGCTTTCAATTGATATTAGAGCCTAAACTCCTAAGAAGCTTAACTGCTTGGAGTTGATCCGAAGATGTCGACCGAAAAAGTAGTTGATTCTATGGGAGTTTAAGAAGACGGAGATGGTTCAACTAGCAAGTCGGGTGGAAGGAAGGGAGCCGCTTTGACCTTAATTACAACAACTTTATCCCTCCTCCTCAGCAATTCGTCTCCGTGCCTTTCGGACGCGCTCCCCATTTTGACAGGACATTCTATAGCACGTGGAAGCACAAGATGAAATTGCAACTAATCTCGTTGCATCCAAGTGTTTAGAAAATTATATGCATAGGTGTGACGGATGCCTCGGAGGAAGGAGAAGAACCTACACCGGCTCAAGAGGCTCTTATCCACCGCAACGCTCAAGCCGCAAACGTCATCCTCAACTCCTTGAGCCCCGAGAAGTTCAACAAGGTGGACCAACTTGAGGAGGCCAAGGAGATTTGGGATACGCTTCAATTGGCACATGAAGAATCCCCGGCGTGTGAGAGTCCAAGATCGAGTTGCTTGAAGGGCAACTTGGACGGTTCGTAATGGAAGACGATGAGATGCCACAAGAAATGTATGATCGCATGATGGTCATTGTCAACAAGATCTGTGGTCTTGGTGGTGAAGACATGACCGATAATGTGGTTGTCAAGAGGCTTCTCCGTGTGATCGCCCCAAGAAATCCTACTTTGGTGACCCTCATTGGGAGATGAAGAATTTCAAGAGACTCACCCCAAGCGATGTTCTCTCGAGGATCATCTCACATAAATTACTAGAAAAAGAAACCAAGGAGGTCAAGCAACTTGCCAAGAACGCCGCAATCGACAAGAACAAGAAAGTTGCTTTGAAGGCCAAGAAGAAGCAAGCCTCAAGCGACTTTGAGATTGAAGATGAAGATTTTGCTCTTGTGATAAGGAATTTCAAACACTTTCTTCATCGAGGCGGCTTTGGCAAGGATAAGAAGGATGATGACAAATGAAGAAGGTAATCCAAGCGGGCGTGCTACGAATACAAGGAGTACGACCACTTCATCACCGGTTGCCCCAAGCTCAAGAACAAGGGTGCCAAGTCTAAGGTGACCAAGAAGAAGATCGGGCGTGCTCATATTGGAGAGGAGTGGCTCTCCAATGATGAGGACGACGACAAGGAAGAAGGCGATGAAGGAGGGGTTGCCACAATTGCCATCAAGTCTTCGTCGGTGTTTGAGGAGCGTCTCTTCAACAACTTGAGCAACGACGATCATGATGATCCCACTTGCCTCATGGCACAAGGGCGAAAGGTAACCTCTCCATCCAAATCTCTTCAAATTGATGACGATGATTTTAGTGATGATGAAAGTGAGGATGATATGGATGAGATGCTCAAGGGCTTTAGCAAGCCGGCCATGTTAGAATTGGCAAAGCTTATGAAGACATTGGAGGAAAAGAAAAGTCCCTCGAAAGACAAGAGGATTTGTTTATTCTTAAGAAGGAGAGAAATCTTCCCCTAGAGGGGAACTTGACTAAGGAGAAGGAGAGGGTTGAGGAATTGACCAAAGAGTTCTCTTTGGTCAATAACTCAATTGCTAAACTAAAGAGTATGAATGAAACACTTCAAGAAAATCTTGTGAAATTGGATCAAAATTACAATGCTCTTAAAATGCAATTTGATACTCTTTGGAATAGCACCTCCATCTCCAATGAGGCCACTAAGATCTCCAATGTCTCCACAAGCAACGGTTGTGCTAAGTGCTATAATTATAATTTCGATGCATAGTGCTATTAACCTTGAAGCTTTGGAGGCTCTTAAAAAGAAGAACGAACGATTGGGTAACTTGATGAAGTTTGGATGTTTGAAGACATACCACTCCAAGGATGCTCTCTACAAAATCCTCACCACCCACACCAACAAGAATGGTTATGGTCTTGGCTTTTCTCCTAATGAAAGCAGGCCATCTAGAAGAACCATGGTGAATGGGAAGCAATGCCTAAAGTTCATGAAAGAAAGGAGTTCATCGCAAGCCGAGGAGGTAAAAAGACCCTCGGTCGGCCTGGGGCCAGAAGCTCTGACCACACAGGCCGGAGGTTCCAACCCAGCCTCTCGGCCTGGCCGAGAAGGCCGGTCGGAGGTTTCGACCAGCCAACCCAGGCAGAGAGAGAGGACTGGTAGAAAGCTCCGACCAAAAAAACTGTACTATGACTCATATGAGATCACCAAGGATCACCGTGGTAAAGTGATTGCTTATTTCATTGGTGATTGTAATGAGGAGTACATGGCTTGTGTGTGGGTGCCCAAGGCACTTGTGACTAATACTCAAGGACCCAAACTTAGATAAGTTTGGATATCTAAATCCCAAGCTTGATTTTTTTGTAGGCATACTCCTCCGGCGGAGCAAGTTGGGTTGTTGGCAGCGGATGCACCAACCACATGACGGGAGAGAGTAGTATGTTTGCAGCTCTTGACAAGAATGGAGGAGATCATGACAATATTGTATTTAGAGATGATAGCAAGGGCAAGGTAATGGGTCTAGGTAAAATTGCCATCTTCAACAATCTATCTCTCTCTAATGTCCTTCTCGTCAAGTCTTTGAGTTACAATTTACTATCGGTGTCTCAATTGTGTAAATTAGGCTATAATTGCTTCTTTACTGATGAGGATGTTACCATCTTTAGAAGAGATGATAATTCCGTCGCATTCAAGGGGAGGTTGAAGGAAGATCTTTATCTAGTGGACTTTGACCTAGATAAAGTGAACTTGGAAGCTTACTTGATTGCAAAGTACTCAATGGGGTGGCTTTGGTACCGAAGGCTAGCCCATGCGGGAATGAGGAACTTATCGAATTTTCTAAAGAGGAACACATCCTCGAGCTATCTAATGTCACATTTGAGAAAGACTATGTGTGTAGAGCTTGGCAAGCCGGAAAGCAAGTTGGAAATCGACACCCCGTGAAGAACATAATGACTACCTCAAGGACGTTGGAACTACTTCACATGGATCTCTTCGATCCCATGACCTATCTATCCATCGGAGGTAACAAATATGGGCTCGTAATTGTTGATGACTTTTCTCGCTTCATTTGGGTGTTCTTTTCGCAAGATAAAAGTGAAACCCAAGGAATCTTCAAGAAATTCGCAAAGCAAGCCCAAAACGAGTTCGAGCTCAAGATCAAGAAAGTTAGGAGTGATAATGGGAGGAGTTTAAGAATACTCAAGTGGAGGAATTTCTTAATGACGAGGGGATTAAGCACGAGTTCTCCGCTCCATATGATCCACTTAAAAATGGAGTTGTGGAGAGGAAGAACCGGTCTCTTGTCGAGATGGCAAGGACTATGCTAGATGAATACAAGACCCCAGACATCTTTTCGGTGGAGGCAGTGAACACCTCGTGTCACACGCTCAATCGCCTCTACCTCCACAAGTTTATCAAAAAGACAGCATATGAACTCCTCACCGGTAACAAACCCAATGTCTCCTACTTTCGTGTCTTTGATTGCAAGTGCTTCATTTTGAGTAAGGAACCTTGCTCATCCAAGTTTGCCCCAAAAGTGGATGAGGGTTTCCTACTCGGTTATAAGTCAAATGCCCACGCTGACCATGTGTTCAACAAAGTCTCCGGAATTGTTGAAACCAGGAGAAACGTGACATTTGATGAAACTAATGGCTCACAAGTAGAATAAGTTGAGCTTGAGGTGCTAGGTGAAGGAGTCACGGGATACGACATCAACAAAAAGACAATTAAAGAGGTGATGCCACTAGAAGAGGTGGAGGAGCAAAAAGACACCAAACACGCTCCTTCCACTCAAGTGACGTCTTCGAGTACAAGAGTTGATCAAAATGATGATCTAGCACGAGTGGATGGGATCGATGCCGAGGGCACTAGTGAGCCAAGAGACACCGTATGAGCTCTAGTCCCCGGTGCATCATCCAAGAATTCACCACACCGTGCAAATGGATCATCCCGTTGACAATATTCTTGGTGACATCCAAAAAGTGGTAACTACTTGCTCTCGGGTAGCTAACTTTGTGAGAATTACTCTTTTATCTCGTCTTTGGAGCCAATTAGGGTGGAGGAAGCACTTGATGATCCGGATTGGATGATGGCCATGCAAGAGGAGTTGAATAATTTCACCCGCAATTAAGTGTAGTCATTGGTGGAGAGACCCAAGCAAAAGGTCATCAGCACCAAGTGGGTCTTTCGCAACAAGTAAGACGAGAACGGAGTAGTCACTCGCAATAAAGCATGGCTAGTGGCTCAAGGGTTCACCCAAGTGAGGGTCTCGATTTTGGTGAAACCTTTGCGTCCGTTGCTCGCCTTGAGTCCATTCGAATTTTGTTAGCTTATGCTGCTAACCATGATTTCAAGCTTTATAAAATAGACGTTAAGAGTTCTTTTCTCAATGGACTAATCTCCGAGTTGGTGTATGTGGAGCAACCACTCGGGTTTGAAGATCCCAAATATCCAAATCACGTCTACAAACTTCACAAGGCGCTCTACGGGCTCAAGCAAGCCCCTAGAGCTTGGTATGAATGTCTTCGTGACTTTCTTCTCAAAAATGGCTTTGAAATAGGTAAAGCCGACACTACTATCTTCACTAAAAAAATTCAAGAACGATCTATTTGTGCGCCAAATTTATATCAATGACATAATATTTGGCTCTACTAATCCTTCTTTTAGGGAAGAGTTTAGCAAAATTATGACTAGAAGGTTTAAGATATCGATGATAGGGGAGCTCAGTTTCTTCCTTGGGCTTCAGTCAAGCAACAAAAGAATGGAACCTTCATCTCGCAATCGAAGTATCTCAAGGACATCCTCAAGAAGTTCGAGATAGAGGGAGCCAAGCTCATCAAGACTCCAATGCCAACAAATGGGCATCTCGATCTCGACTATAACAACAAACCGGTGGATCAAAAGATATATCGTTCCATGATTGGATCTTTTCTTTCCCTTTGTGCATCTAGACTGGATATTGTGCTTAGTGTGTGCATGTGTGCTCGCTTTCAAGCGACTCCTAAAGAATATCATCTTATTGCCGTTAAGAGAATTCTAAGATATTTGGTGCATTTCAGTCTATGGTACCCTAAGAGTTGTGATTTTGAGCTAATTGGATATTCCGATTCCGATTATGCCAGATGTAAGGTTGACCGCAAGAGCACAATGGAGACTTGTCAATTCCTTGGACGGTCTCTAGTTTCTTGGGCCTCCAAGAAGCAAAACTCCATTGCCCTATCCATCACTGAGGCAGAATACATAGCTGTCGGATCGTGTTGTGCTCAACTCCTTTGGATGAAAAAAACCATCCAAGACTATGACTATACAATGACCAAAATCACACTCATTTGTGACAATAAGAGTGCCATCAAAATAGCTAACAATTCCGTTCAACACTTAAGAACCAAACACATTGACATAAGACACCACTTCTTGAGAGACCACGAAGCCAAAGGAGATAACACTATTACCCATGTGAGAACTGAACACTAACTTGCCGATATTTTTACCAAGCCCTTGGATGAGAAAAGGTTTTGTGAGCTTAGCAGTGAGCTCAATATCCTAGATTCTTGAAACATTACACAACTAAGTGCTTGACTAATCAATAGTCAAGTATGTGTCTGTCGGAGGAGGGAACTCCAACCGTGGGGAGTCTGGGGACCCCCCTTTGAGGTTCGGCCAGGGGAGTTGTTCACAGGACGGCAGCAGCGTCTGGAAGATGATCGATGCTCAGGTGCCGGGGGCCCGGGCTGAGATGGCACACAAGGGAGACAGGAGAAGTAGGCAGGTTCGGGCCGCGCGAAGGCATAATACCCTACTCTTGTGTGTATCTGCTATGTGGGAGATGAATGTGGTTTGTTCTTACAAGGTGCTCTGGAGCGGGGTGCTCAGGAGCTTGCCCCCGCTTGGGGAAGAACTCAGAGTCTTTCTAAGTCTAGCCGCTCTCCAGGAAGAAGAGAGACCGAGAGCCCGAGAGACCGGGGGTCCTTCCTTCTGCTTGGCACGGATCCTCCTTTCATAGTCCAAGGGGAGTCCACAGCGCCTAGCTCACATGTGAGGAGAAAGTTTTTCTAGGTATGATATGTCTTGTCGCACGCGGCTGCCTAAAGAGCCACGCCGGAGTCGGCTCGGGACGTCCTGTCATCACGTCACTCAGCGGCTGCAGGCGGCTTGGTCCGGGAGGTATGACAGCGCACGCCATCACTGCTAGTGTGGAAAACTGAAGCCCTCTCAGTCAAAAGTTCTCTGACCGCGCAGGGAGCGGGCTCACAAGGGGTCATCATGAGAGCCCACGCATGCCCGACCGGGCGACAGGCGCGCCGCGCCCCGTCGCCTCGTCATTAATGTGGGTGGTTGGAACAGTTGGTCTGCTCGAGTCAAGCTCGGGCCCGGGGCAGAGAGTTTGTCGAGCCCTCCGCGCGCACAAGGTGCCGAGTTCCTCGGGGACGAAGCTGTGGGCCCCGGGCCCGGGGAGCACACCCTGGGCACGGGAAGTCCCAGTAATGTGCCCGGGGATATGCCCCGGGACCGAGGAGGTGGCTCCCGGGACCGGGGGGCGAGGCCCGGTCCCGGGAAGGTTCCTGGGAAGCGGGGCCCGAGGAGGTGGTTCCCCGGACCGGGGGGCGAGGCCCGGGCATGGGAAGGTCCCTAGGACGCGGGGCCCGAGGAGGTGGCTCCCGGGACCGGGGGCGACGCCCAGGCCCGGGAAGGTCCAGCGATGTGCCCCGAGGACGCGCACCAGGATCAAGAATGTCCGGGAATGTCCCCTGGCTATGGGGCTCGGGGTGGATGTGAGCGGTCGTCGCGACTCACCCGGGGAAGGTGCACCCGGGCCCCGGCAGTGCTCAGGCCCTAGGCACTCAGCGGGAGAACAGCCATAGCTGGCCGCCACTTGTGCAGAATGTGGCCCCCAGAGGGGCTGACGTGGCCGAAGATCCACGCGTCCCCAAGGACTGGGGGCCCTCAGTCCTGTTTCGCCGACAGTGGCCCCTGGCCCTGTTGCTCGGCCAGGACCCACTCTTGGCGGGAACAGGGCCATGTCTTTGAGAAACGAGGGGACACGGGGCCCACCTGGTTTGACAGACGACGAGATGAGATTGCCCGTCGTGGAACCAACCGACGTCCCTACTACTGGAGAAGAGGGGGATGCTAGGGCCCAGCCGCCTCCCGCGGGGGGGGGGGGGAGCGGGCCCTGGTACTTTTTTGCTGCTCGGCGAGGAGGAGCGGCGCGCAGACACGCGGCGCTACACTCCGCGCTGGAGCCGATGGCGATCGCCCCCGGCCAAGTGCAGGCGGCAGCCCGGCGGGAGCGGCGGGAGTCCGCCCGGGTCCGGGCGGATCTCGAGAGTGGGCGGCAGTGATCGCAATGGTGATGCAGCAGCTCACCGCCCGTACAGTCGCCACCGAGATCTTCGCGGCGACCCACCGGCTGGAGATCGAGGAGGTAGAGAGGCGCGTCGTTCAATTCGAGGCCACTGCCAAATCTGCCGCCGACGAGGCCTCCCACGCCTGGTCCGAGATGGAGGCGTGGGAGAAGGAAATATTCTCCCGGGAGGAAAGCGTCCGGGCCCAAGAGGCCGGGCTCGCGTCCCGGGAGCATTAGATCACCGCGCGCGAGGAAGCCGACATCGACGACAAGGCCGAGGCCCTCACAACGCGAGAGGCGGTCATGGAGGACAAGGAGAACTCCCACGCCCCGCACGAGGCGGCAGTGAAGGCTGCCTAGTCCCGGTTGGCGGAGATGGAGCGGGAGGCTGCGGCGCGCGGGGCTGCGACGCGGGCTGCGTCAAGCGGCTCCCCGACACTAGCGAGTGTCTGTTGAGATTGTTTTTGTTTTTTGTTTTTTTTTTGATTTCCCGGGCTTGGGAACGCCGAGTGCCAGGCGCCATCCGACTCCGAGCGCCAGTAGCCGTGAACGGCCGTAGCGCCCAAGTCCCCTTTCTGGGGCCTGGGGTAGATGCCTGCCCTGGGAACTCTGTTCCCGAGGGCAGCGAGCGTGATAGTCGCCCGCCCCGGGAACTCGGTCCCTGGGACGGTCAAGTCCGTCTTCCGGCCCCTGCCGCCCCGGGAACTCGGTCCCCGATGACCGCGAGCAACTGAGCGCGAGTCTTCCGGGCCCGGGGGCCCTCCATGCCCCTGAGCGCTACTGGCCCGGGAGCACAGCGAGGCCGCAGGGAAAGACTGCTAGAGAGAGAGAAAATACGAAAAGAGCCCCACGTGGGTTAGGTATGGCCAAAGTGCTAAGCTCGTACCTTTTGGCTCGCCGGGAACCCCTCGGGAACCGACCTTGACCGTGCGCGGGGGTCGCCAGGCAGTGAAGCACCTGGCGCCTCGGCGGTGGCCGGGGAGGAGCTGGCCAGGATGGGCACCGCAGCCCGTCCCGGGAATCTAGGCTGGCCCGACGGGGGGTTATGCCTGAGACCCCGGAGCATCGACAGTGCCCAGGGCGCGGTCCACGGCCCGGCCATCAGGCCTCAGCAACCGGGGCAGCGCTAACCCAGCGGCCCTCGCGCCAGGCCCTGGCAGATTCCGCTTTGCCCCCGGGCCGAGGAGAATGAAACACATGGCCATACAAACGGGGGAAGAATAGAAATTGAGCAATGTTTAAAGTTGGATAAGATTACGTATCTAGATGTTGAAAAGGGTGGTGTGGCTCCGCGAGCACAATCTCATGGCCAGGAGCGCTGCCAGCCCTCGGGCCAGGAATTGCGCCGGAAATAAATCTGAGATTGGAGCCCCCGGCCATCGTTGAGGTTTGGAAAACCTGCTAAAACCTGCCGGGGATGGGTCTAATCTGCACACGATGAACTGTGAGAGTACTTGGCTCGTTCCCTTGTCCATTCCATGCTACGAACCGTGACGTCTACCACCTCCCAAGGGCCTCTTCGCAGTCGCGACCGTGTGGAGGAAGAGATTACGCATAAGCATTTCGCCCCCTACCTCCGGAAAAAACCGAGCCCGAAGCTAGCCAGGCGGGGCACCGGAGGCGCCGGGGCCCGGGACGCCGCGCAGGGGGCGCCACCACGGCCCGGGGCTCGACAAACCACCCCGGGCTTAGAACGTGGGATACGTAGCTCGTTGGTAGGGAACTGATGATTATGCGCAAAACCCAACCACCACAAGCGAAGGGCGCGGCCCGATTATACCCCCAAGGGGAGGACTGCCACGACCAACACACAGAGAAGGACCAAAAGGAAGCAGGATACATAAAGCATACTGAAAAAGCTGCTTAGCGGGATGCATATGGGGGCCGCAGCCGTTGAATTTGGAGAAATCTGGCGCTGGCTCGGCACCGACTTACAAAAATGTGTTATACGGATAAAACTTGCGAAGATGTCAGGCTTACTGGCCGATTAGGAAGAACGACGATCCAGGAGGGGCCTTCCCACATGGGGAAAGTTTATTTCTTTCCGGCACGTTGTGAAGACACGGGGAAACTAGTCCCGACCTGGATGATCGGGGCCCGACCTTACGTTGATGATAGGCTTTAGGCCTGCTGGTAAGAGCGAGGCGCGGAGTTATCTCCCTGACTGAAGTACAATCAGCTTCTGTTGTGTGCGCCCTACCCGGCTGACGGGGCCGGGAGCACGGCTCAGCTCCTCGGGAGGGAGCGAGCTCTCGTGGCCGGGACAAGATATAGGGCACCGGGACTCGGGGGCCCGGCTGAAGATGTGGAATGACGGGACGACTCCGAACCGCTGTCGCCACGGGCGATGCTGTCCGGGATTTCGTGCCCTTGAGTTGTCTCCGGGTGCAGTCGTCCCAGAACAGTGTATACGCACTCCCTTGGCTAGGTGTCCGGTTTCGGGCTTCCGGTTCGGCGCGGGGCCAATCGGATCCCGGGACATAGACCCGGACCACGGGGCCCGGTTGAAATGTGGTAAAATGTGCCCGGACGAGGGCCGGCTGAGAATGTGAATGTATCGGGACGACTCCGGACCGCTCTCGAGCGAGGCGATGCTTCCAGGTAATGCGCCTGTTGAAGTGCCGGGGCATGCCAACAGCACATCGTATGGCGAGGCTGCCCGGTTGGGTCCCTGTCGGGC